>WTSP01013103.1:0-57176 GCA_025331215.1 Actenoides lindsayi
GGGGCGGAGTTCCGCCTAACAGCCTGTCTGCCCGCAGGATGATGGCGGCCAGCGCCTGCAGCCACCGTGCCGCGACGGGGGACGGCGCCAAGACGTTCGTGGTGCTGCTGGCCGCCGTGTTGGACGGCCTGCGGGGGGCGGCGGCGGGCGGCGGCCTGCGGCGGGCGCTGCGGGCCTTCGAGGCGCAAGTGCTGGAGCGGGCCGTGGCGCAGGGTCTGCGGGGGCACCTTCTCTCGGCTCTCCCCGGGCGGGAGGCGGAGGCGGAGGCGGGCGCCCTGGAGGCGCTGCTGGAGGCCTACCTAGGCGGCCGGCTGGGGCCCGGCGAGCGGCGGCACCTGGCGCGGCTCTGCTGCGAGTACTGCCGCCGCTGCGCCCCTGCCGCCGCCCCCCCGGGCCCGCAGGTGCTGCGCTTCCTCGGCCGCCACTTCGCGGAGCTGCACGCCGCCGTGGCCGGCCTCCCCGTGGCTAGCTCCAGGGTCCTGCCCGGCCTCATCCTCCGCAGGGACTTCGCGGTCTACTGCCCGGCGGAGGGGGACCTGCGGGCCGTGCTCGTCACCGAGCCCCTCCGGCCCCACCTCTCGGCCCCCGGCGTCGAGTTTGCTGTCGACTCTGAGAGTCAGTATCAGGCTTCCCTTCACTGGATCGCACGGAGGACGGAAGCCTTAATGAAACACTTGCGGAGCAGCAACGTTAAGCTGTTGCTGTCGAACGTGAAGCAAGACGAAGTAGTTATCTACTATGCAAAATTATATGGCCTATCTGTGGTAGAGTGCTTATCCTCAGAAGAAGTAGCCCTTATCTGTGAAATCACAGGAGCGTCACCTTATGCACCTTTTGGTGATAACATACCCAGAGAAATCACTGAAGCCGCAGTGGCGACATTTTGTCGGCCCTTGCTGCTCGGCTCGAAGAGATGTGTTCACATTGGTTTTACCAGTGTGTGCACCTTTCAGCCCCATTGCCTAATCCTTTGTGGGCCCGTCGATGGTGTTAATGAGCAACATGCTGCTGCTTTACAAGGGGCGTTTACAATGCTACAGCAGCTATTTAAAACAGTTGGTCAGACCGAGGGTTGCAAAGCAGAAGGTGAAAGCCAGAATGAAGCCATAGAGGCTGGCAGCTGGCATTTTTCAGCTACTCAGATGCAAGTCATAACAGAAAATATTTCTTGTAACGTTAATTTGGTTTCTGAACATCAACTGAAAGCCCATAGTGATGAAACAGAGACACAGATTGTAAACTCTGATTTGCAGGCAAGTGAAAATCCAGAATGTGTGCAAACAGACTTACAGAGACTTTCAAATCCCATCTTGCACATCAAAAAGTTCAATGTTGCCACTGAAGGAGATGGGTCTTCAAGAGAGGTACCGAAACCGTATGGAAAATGCGAGCATCCAGGTAGTGTGCACAAGAACTATGAAAGTGGTTCACTTTTGGACAACCAGAAGAACTGCATCCCTGCAGCTTGTAATCCTAAGGCAGTCACTGTGCATGGATGCCTAGATGTTGGCAGAGATAGAGAAAAAGCGAGTTATAATGTTCTATTTAAACGTGAAAAGAGTTGTGTAAATACCGCACAAAATTATTCCAGCTCCCTTATAGAAACAGGATCGGTCTTGCCTGTAGGAGGTTACTTTGAAATCCTGTTACATTATTATATTCTGTACTATGCAAAGCAGCTTCAGCAGTCACACGTAACTGTCATAGCTAATGTTGTTGCTGATGCTTTGCTAAGTATTCCCAAGTCCTTGTACGGGACAACAGAACGAAATGGCTTTGTCAAGTTCTATCTCAAAACCGTAAATGCGCTCAGAACAAATCAGCCACTGCCTGTGGATGAGAAGGGTTTAGAATCAGTGTATTGCAAATACCAGTTAGTCATTGCAGTTCTTCGCTGTGTTACAGAGCTGCTCTCCATAGATCTAATAATTGGGATTAAACGGCCGCTGCAAAAAACTGACGATTGTGACTCAGAAGGTGAATTCTGAAACCATTAATAAAGAATGTTTTTGTTTACGTGTTTTCCTGTGTCGTTTTGTCAAATGGATGTGCCTCAAAATTTAGGGCTAGAGACTAAAGATCTTTTTTTTGGCCCACAGACTTAATGTGCTTCTTTTTTCTTAGAAGAAAAGGGAGGAAAAGGCCGACCAGTTGAGATCTGTGGAGGACCGGGATGTTAACAGCATAAACTTGGAGTTTAAAACAGGAGGAAGTATAGCTGATTTGCACTGCAGAAGATGTGTGGTGCCATTTCCATCCACATGCAGAGGATCCTGTGTGCATTCTAACCAAGGGTGAACTTTGCCTCTTTTGGTGTTTTGGGTATTTATGCAATTTAGATGTGATTGGTTTTCATAGAATCATAGGATGCCGTGGGTTGGAAAGGACATCTAAAGGTCATTTAGTCCAGCCCCTCTGCAGTGAGCAGGGACATCCTCAACTAGATCAGGTTCCTCAGAGCCTCATCAACCCTGAGCTTGAATGTCTCCAGGGATGGGGCCTCCACCACCTCCCTGGGCAAACAGTTCCAGTGTTCCACCACCCTCATAGTAAAGGACTTCTTCCTAATGTCCAATCTAAATCTATCCTTTTCCAGTTTAAAATCCTTGCCCCGGCATGGTTAAAAGTTGCCGCTTTGGCATAAGCCACTGAACTTGCGAGTTATAAACAAGGGGTTTCTTTAGTCTTCGTAACAGGCATAAGAGGAATGTTATCTAAATGAAAGTATTTTTGTACATATTGCAGTTTTGAATATAATGGGAAAATGTAACTGTTTGTAGGCTGTTCAGTGCTGAGGGCAGGCAGTGGTAGGCTAGTGCAGTATATATCCCGGTGGAGAATTTTCTCATCTGATAGGAGAGGCAGCGGTTTTATCCTCCATTGAGTTCACTTCAGTCAAACTGGAAGAATTAATTTTATGTCATGACTGGCTGGCATCTACTCTGGCAAATAAGTTTGTGAGACATTGCTTAGTGCAGCTGTTAATTTTAACTATTCTGGGTTGAGTTGTGGTGCTACTATAAAAGGCTGTGTAATCTTGGGAGAGGTTTACACAGCAATAATGCAGTTCTGTGTGGAAAAACCTGAGACAATCTTTCACTTCAGACTTTGATCATTTAAGATTTTATTCTGGGTTTGGGGGGGTGGGGTATTGTTTTGGGGTTTATTTGTTTGGGGTTTTTTTTTCCTTTCTCCAGGTTTTTCACTCTACTAAGACTTGCTATAAGCTCAGTATCACCTGGATGACAATATACCTGCCTTTCTCCTGTGTCTTAAAAACTACGGGTTTGGTGGGGGATGTTTTTGAGTAACTGAACAGCTGCAGCTGGTAACAGTATCCTGTCAGTTCTCTGTGTGCTATTGACTACTGCATAACAGAATAAGTGGTTTTTTTTCTCTTTAAATCAACCATTAAATAAAATTTAGTGAAGATATTTAAAACCACAGGCAGAAATCGTATATTTCTGCTATACCTGAGATGATTACAAATGTAAATCAGCTTTTTTTTTTTCTCATTAATTTATGCTGCCAATTTCCCTTTTTCAGTTTCTTCAGAAGAGTCTGTCTACTAAAGTTCTTTCAGGCATTTTGGTAGCAATGCTTTGTCTGAGTACAGCTTTCTGTTGGAAGTTTATACTCTTGATAATATAAAATATTGTGGGTTGGTTTTTTTTTTCCTAATACACTCTTACAGACATTGGTCTATGAAAAACAGTGAAACTTGGTGTTCCCTGGAGTGACTGAGTGATTTCTTTAGGGGAAGGACTAGGAACATTTCTAGTGGGTGCACAGGTGGGGAAGAATTAAAGATGGAGGAGAGGAAAGATAATCAGGTTCTTGTTGTTACCACATGCTTTTAGTAGCTGCTTAATGTGACAGTTCCAGTATAAGCAAAGAGAAATCTCCGTTGTGGAAGAGATGGTGTTTTGGAGCTGCACACCCTGTTTGCCCGGACAGCCTCGGGGCCGCTCTGGATCTTCAGCAGGCACTTGGGTTCTGTGTTTTACCAAGACAATTCTGCTCTTGCATGATTTTCTGCATACTCTGGTCAAACTGCTGACCAACTTGCTGGCCAAAGGTTAATGATTTTCTTTGTGGTAGTCCAGCAACTGCGGTGCAGAGCGTGTGAAGCCTGGCAGCAGTGGGGGGTTGTCTGCAGAAGCTGCTTTTGTATTCTGAAGCATTGTGCTCTCTAAACACAGGTAAAATGAAGAGAATACTGTACCATGTCACATTATTTTGTACCCTTTACACAACTGCACACTTTCAGGTTTACTGCAGTTTCTTGAAAAAGGTTAAAACATTTTATTACATGAATAGCCTTCTGGCTGTTTGATTTAAATTGTGTCATGCCTGTTGAGAAGAAAGTCCAAAAACTTTGCCATACACAAAACTTCTATTTTTGTATGCTAGAGATACAAAGAGAGCATTTAAAAATTATTATTATATAGAACTACTTTTTCTGACCTCTTTCTGGTGAAACCTCTCAAGTCTGAAGGCTAACTGAACCAAGTGCTGTATTTCATTGACTTCTCCATACTTTTGTATTCTGTGAACGATCAGGTTTCTCTTTTGAACTACTGATTCCCTGTTTTGTGCAGAGAACTGAGGACATGGCACACCTTTCCCTTGGAGAGCGACGTCCCTTCTTTGTCCTGGCTGCTGGTATGTATGCTTGTTCAGGATGTGGCGGCTTGGTTTCCGATTCTGGAGCCTAAGCACATTATGAGACGTGCACCAGCTCAAGGAAAAAAAAATAAAAGCTTTAGTTTTGTCTTTGAGAAGAGCAGATTTACTCCTGCATTCAGCTCTTTCTTATCTTTAGGAGTCCTCTCCAGTAACTAGCCTGGAAGAAAATATTTTGGGTTCACTGCTGTCCCATCTGCTCGTTGAGAGAAAGGCTGTTTTTAGGTTTGAGAAGAGGCACAGCAGTCTGTGTTCGGGGCTATGGCTTATGTACTGTCAGTGCCGTTCCTCCTCTGCTGATGTTTCTGACCTGCTTTGCCAACTGCCTCCCAGTTGTGGAGGTTGTGGTTACCCAGTCACCCTGCTCATGAGTAGCCTGTTGCTGCTCTCACCCTGCTCAGACTGTTACTGCTTGTTGGCACCTAAGCCTTAGGTGTGCAATTACTCATGACGTCTTGTGTCTCTCCCAAATTTTAAAGCTATTTATAAATGTAGCTCGCCCTTTGACAGGTGACATGGGGGCGAATCTAAGAATGATCTGTTGACATAGTGGCAGGGACAAAGGGGTTACCTGGGACAGCGTGGGAGAAGATATTTACTCAGTCAAAACCGTAGGGAGCGGTGTGTTTGGGCATGCACCAAGGTTGCAAAAGCCTGCGGGTTTTTTCTGTGGAGCTGTTTCCCCGAGATTGTTTCTATTTTGTGCTATTATTCTATTGTATTTCTGAATATGGATTGGCCTCCACACAAAGTGCAAGTCAGGGACATGTGGACATGTGTGTGGACTCGGGTCCCAACTTGAAATATGATGTAAAGTACAGGGACACTGCTGTTAATAGTCGAAAATTAAAAGAACGGCTTTAGAAAAATCTTGATGTTTAACTCTCCTGTCTGCAGCCCTTTGCAAACTTGTATTCTACCTCACGTGAAATTCGTCAGAATATTTTGAAGGCTCTCACCCCAGCCACAAGGAATGTAGGTGTATTTTAAGCAAGGTTATCCCTTTTCTCAGGTAGCAGATTCTCATATACAGGCAGGTAGTTTCTTTTAATGAAAAAAAACCTGCAGATTTTAAGACAAATGTGTAGGAACGTATAGTGAGTCTAAATTGAACCAGCATCCTGCGCACAGCTCTTGAGAATGGGAATAAGCTATTTACATGACAAAGACACACCATTTTTATTTGTTGCTTTGGGTGGGGGCCAAGTCTCAGCAGACTTCTACAGGTGCTGAGACCCCACTGAGACAGCCTCTGTCCCCCAGTGCTCCTCCAGTGCTATCCCCCATTGCCTGGCCTTGGTATCTCACTGCCCAGCATCTTCCCAGGGCCTTCTCATTCATATCTGTCTACACCAGCTCCCTTTTACCAAAAGGGTAATTGCTTAACTTCTTCAGTGGAAGTTATGAAACCTAAATATGATCTTATATTTTCATCCCTTTTTAATTGGTTACTGACCTTTTTGTCAGCTATACAGAGAGCATTCCTAATAGGAACCAGTCATAATGTAGAGCATTAATTCTGCTGTGTCAACAATTGCACACTACTGTATCACATCTGCAAGAGGGAGTAGGGAAGTACAGTATTTTGTTTAGGAGCATAACTGTACAGTGGAATAAGTCTGGTAATTTTATACTGTTTCTGTTATTATCTTTATGACATTTTCAGAGTCCACAGGTGAATGATTAATCATAACACGTGAGAAGATTAAGGAAGATTAAATTCTTCACTTGCATGTATCTGCTGAACTTCACTAGAATTACATTCATCTGAGCTTGTACTTAATTTGCTTTTTGTTATGTAACAAATCTGCTATTAGCAGTAGAGGCTTCCATTTTTGAGTCCTACATTTATTTCTATCCTTGCTAGGTTAATCTGTACCCTTGTGTATTTTTTGGTGAGATTCCCTTAAATCTTATGTTAAGAAAGAAACTATTTCAATGTTCAGTTGCAAAAATTTCTGTAATTATCTTGAAATCTAAGAAATCTTTTTTTGTGTGTGTGTCACCTGTAAACCAAAAGATCTTGCTTTATTTACTGTATTATTTATCACATTATTCCTATTAAGGCTGAACAAATCAAGAAAGTAATGTTTGAATTTATAAACAGTAGCTTTGGAAATGTGTTGGCTGTAATTAATTATATTTTTGCAGTAGCATTTTGTGTAAGGCATCATCTATATTCTGTTAACAAGACTAGAAATAGATGTTTGGATCTAGGATTATACAAATTACTTCCCTCTGTGACTATTAAACTAATAATTACTTCCAGGAATAAGAATTTTAATTTTATCATTCAAAACCTAAACATAATAATAGCAAAAATGTGATAGATTTAATATATAGTAGCCCTTCTTTATTACAGGATTCAATAGAAGGCTAGACTTTGGAAGTGATAAAGCAGTGCACTCCCTTTAAAAACAGTCCTGGCAAAAAGAATACAAAATAGTTCTCCATAGGAAAACCATTCCTGCTGGTTCAGCAGACAGTTTATTCCTCATCAAATCACCAGCAGATAAAAGAACTGTTACACAGAGGCTTTGGTTCAGTGCAGGATTAAGGGCACATCAGTAATATTGCTTCCTGCGTCCTAAGCCAGCTACAGCAGAATTCACTATTAAAATACAGTATTTCCATTTAAGGTATTTCCAAAAAATGGTACTGTTTCACCAAACAGAATCTCTAAGTTGTTCTTATTTTGAAATTGCCAGTAAAACAATCCAGCGTGATGATCTTTCTTGTGATAATAACCATGACCTACTTTCAGGGGATGTCTTCATTTTCCAGGCTAAGCGTCTGATTAAATATTACCTTAAAATATGAATGCAGAGCGCGAACACATGGCAGAGATTTCTCTGTGTATGTGGGGAAAAGGCAGCTCCAGATGAGAGCTGAGATTTTAGCATTAGACTTGATACGTGTCTGATATCATGTATGAGGATTATATTTAGGCTTTTGGAGAAATGAAAGTCATTGTAGAAACGGATGGATTATATTCTTAGGGCAAATAAAAACTGCATGGGGTCTGTTTTCTAAAACCAGAATTACTCTGAGGCTCTTGATTACCAGTGCAATACTGGAAAAAGTACAGAATAGTTACATAGTACTGCAAGAAAAAAAAAAAAATCTGTTATCAGTGTTGACTGTATTGGAGATGTTTACTGACATGAGGGGTTTTTAATGTCCCGGTTTTAGGAGTGCAATCTTGAGAGCAGTGCCCTTGTCGGTACCAGGGGTAGCTCTGCCCTTGCGCTCTTGCAGTCATCCCTTGGCTCTCTGTTAAGTTTTTATAGCACATTTAGCTTCAAGAAATCTGTTGTTTCTGTGTGACTTGCGGGTTTTTAATTCCTAGAACAAAGTAAAGGGTACCTTATTTAATTTTGTGATTGATGAATCTGTGCACATGAAACCTTTCTTCATAACTTGTGCATCTAAGAAGCTTAAAACTGCAATACTGTGAAGACAGTTTTTGGTAAGAAGTACCCAGCACTTTCCCATTTTGAAACTCGGGTTTTAGTATTTGTAATTCAGCCCGGATGCTCTCTCTGCCCACACTGTACAAGGAGTGACTGATTCCATCTGACTTACATGGAAAATGTTGGCCAGGCAGTTCAGTTAGCTCCAGAAAACAGATTAGAAAAGATGCTTTGTTTTGCCTTCATTTTATATGATTGACTTTTTCATTTGAGGTTCTGTTCAATCCCTTTGCTTCATTGCTGGGAGCACAGTTCTGTCCTTCTCTGCTAAGAGAGCTGGAAGGAGATATGAACCAGGGAGCAGAAAAAAAATCTGAACCCTCTGCTTCCTGTCCTGGGCCTCCAGAATAATGTGAGCCACCTCCTCACCACGTGACCCCTACTGAAAAAAACAAAAGCTGTAAGAGGGGTGCTACTGTGCCAAGCTTAGATGTGACACTGTTCAGTTTACTGTAGCGTTTACACGTGAATTTGGGCAGCTCGGTTAACCTTGCAAGCTGTGATGTAGGTAAGTGGAGGGGGTTTATGGCATTTCCAAACAAGTGGTGCTTATAATACAGCAAGTATCATAAATTACATTCACTGTAATCTGAGACCTTTTTATCACCTTGCTGAAATTTTTGGTGAAACACTTTTTAAACCTTGGTGGTTACTAGCTAGTATTATCAGCACCATTTTTTGTTCTAGGACTCCTCTCTATTTCAAAAGTTTGCCACCTTGGCCATAATCCTAAGTGTGGCAGAAGATACCTGGCTTGGATCTATGAAGAGGAGCCAATCTATAATCGAGTACAAAGCAGGAAATTTTCTTCTCTTTCATTACTTCTACTCTCTGCTTGACTGTAGAGCTCATGAGATGGTGTAATAAAGTAATAACTCAATGAGGGTGTGGGTGGATAGAAGGAGGGACAAGAATAAGAGAAGACAGGAGATAAAAAGACCCAGTTCAAAAGGAAGAGAGGGAGAAGGTTGAATGATTAATAGAGCATACAAAAGGACTGTCGTATAGAAGGAATAATAGAGTCTCAGATACCTGAATTGGATGAAGCAATCCCAGCTTCCCCATGTTCCTTCCTGGAGATGCAGCATTAAGTTCTGCTCTGCCCTTTTAAGAGTAGCCAAAGATGGTTGTCAAATGGGGGGGGAAGGCAAGAAACTGATTTTCTCCTCTGCTGGTGTAGGAGAGTAGATACCTCAGAAAGCATTACAGGCTGTGGAGACAGCCTGTCTACACATCCCCGGGACAGTCTGGGCTGTAAACTTGCGACAGCCTGAGATAGTGACTCACATTTCTGTTCCTGAAGCTCAGAGAGTCTAGGGGGTGGGTGCAGAAATTACTGTCTGTGGATTACATTTGTTTGGATAGCAGATCTTACCCTCACTGGCCTGAGTCTCTGGAATGTGCTTTGATCCTTAGGTACCTCCAAGATGCAGGCAGGAGTCATCAATAATACTGCGTTTTGCTCCCCCGCCTCAATGGCAAAACGGTTCTGGGCTTGAGCTTGTGTGGTTACTTGTGCGCGGGGAATACTGCTCAAGTTCATGTTACAGGTCATGCAGTGAACAATGCAGGATTGTAATGGGAAGCTGCTGGATTTACTGCTTTGAAAATAATTGTACAAACTCTTATTGAAGTTACAAATCATCACCTGATCAATTTGCCATCTGCTAGGCCTTAGATAATTAATCTAAATTTACTCGTGTTAAAGCAGAGAAAGCCTGTCTAGGACCTCTAAGCTTATTTTTCATAGTGAAATATAACAGGAGTTCAGTGCTTTTAGCCTCCTTATTGACTTCTAGGGAAAAAATATTTTTCTTATATAGTCCTTACGTCTCATAAGACTGAAAAGTTTCAAAAGAAACCATTATTCTAAAATTCATAGCTTTTCAGAATCTCAAATACCAATCTCTTACTTGATAGCATCTTGTTTGTTTAGTGGTTAGTACTCATGACTATTCTTGCTGAAAACAGCAGATTTCTACTTCTGCATATTCAGACCCCAAATCTTCTGTAAAAAGAAGGTACTGAATTTACAGGGTAGCAGACCAGTAAAATAAATTGCCAAGTACTTTGGAGCAGAAAATGATCAATACTAGTTTTTTTCCTAATTAATAATTCTCATTGTTCTTCCTCCTGAAAAAAAGAGGTGGTTGAAATAAAATGCATGAACAATATCATAGATCGTTCTCTTGCTAATTTATTTAACATATTTGAGTTTTAACTGTGGTGTCTGTAGGGTTTCACAAATATGATTAATATCTGATTTTAAAAACTATTTATTCACTAACTGCCCAACTTTGTCTGTAACATTTTAAGGGCAAAGATCAAATTATAATAAATACGTGGCAAACATCTCTTGAATATCTTGGAAATCTATTACCATGAGCCACTGGGGAAAAGCAGTGAATTTTATTTTCTAGCGTTTTATAGAAATGTATACCTGAGGTTAGGTTTGGGTCCCGAACCAGCAGCACCTGAAGACTGTGTTTAGTATCTCATATTTTAGGCATCTTTTTAACAATTTTACCTTTATGTTTTGGTACTGCTCAGGTTTATAACAAAGTCTGAATCTATACTGAAATGCAGAGAAATAAAATTCTCAGCATTATTCCCTCTGGATTCCTGTTGTCAGAATGAGTGGGTGTCCACGTCAGAAGGTAGAATAAAAGCTACTGCCTTGAAATGCTGCCTCTACAGCTCCCAGTGTTATTGCACTTGTCATTGTGAGCTTTCTAAATGCTCCAGTTTTGAGCTTGGAATAAGTTTGTTCCACTCGTAAAGACACCTACATCTGTAGGAAGAAATGTGTGTGTGTACCTTTCTTTAGTTTCCATAACCTGACATGTATTTTCCCTCACTGATTTTCCTCCCTTGTGCTGTTTTGATGTGCCATGTGACACTGGCCATTATTTATCCTATTTTTTCCTCAAGGTTGAGAGTTGTCACATTTTGTTAAAATCTTAAATGCCAGAATTTCTCTTGACTTACTACTTACCTGTTCACATGTATTTTAATCATCCTGTTCAAAAATTATTTTAGTGTAAGAGTCCTTTAATGATTCAATAGAGAATAGCAAATATGAGTAGTCAATTTTAAGAAGGCAGGTGCCGAGGACTTTTCAAACAGTAACAAACAGCACAGGATTAATAGAGTTGATGGTAACTGGATTCTTCTAAAATGGTTTTCATGTATCAGAAATTTCCAAGATGACTTTATAGATGAACAGTAACACCATATAATTAGTTTGCTGCTATTGGTATAATTATTCAGTGCAACAGTAATAAAGCAACTTACATTTCCCGTAAAAATAACTAACCAACAGTTGGTCTTCTACAGGAATAGCTGTTAAGTATCATGGGGCAAAGACATTTGCTAGAGCAGGCGGCAGAGGTTAAGACCCCAGGGTTTTATCATCGCTGGCACTGATTTACTGCAAAGCCTGGAGTAAGCCACTTAATGCCCATGTGATTAATTTTTCATCATGAGATAGCAGTGGGCTTCATATTCATAAAGGTTTCAGGCTGTGTTTTAAATCTTTCGGGATCCAAAGTTGGATGCAGATGCAATCATTGTGTGTTAAAAGAAATTAATACAATGTATTGGGCATCCTTTCAATCTTGTGGTTACCTTTTTATAAAGTGTGGAAAACCGGTTCTACCAGGGTTCCAGATAGTGCATATTTTATTCTTTTACCCATGACTGTAGGAAAACTGAGATGTTAATGAGGAAGCAGACACCATTTCTGTGTTCCTTTCCCTTTTAATACAACAAAATTCCCTCACATACTAAGGGATTCTGCTTGCAGAACACTGAAGTGTTTAAAATGCAATGGTTTTAACAAGCCCATCGCAGCCCCATGTTTGCTCCTGCGATTCCCTGAGCCATTGCACATGACCTGAACTCCAAGCAGCTTGGCAAAAGCGGTAACCGGAACATAGGACAGGTAGCAGTGCCTTCCAAAAGGCACAAAGAGAAGCTCCAGGTCTCCCGGCTGAGCCAGTCTTTGAGTGCCAGCTGCCTCTGCTCCAGAGCTGACTGGAAGAGGAGGGATATGCTTTGCCGTTCTCCACATGAGGACTGTAGGCATCTGCCCCTGTGAATATTAATCTCCAGGCACCAGGATCCAAAATAATTCCCAGGATCCAAAATAATTCTCAGGATCCTACAAAGAAATACAGGCAGAATGTATTACCTATGTTACAGGCAAGTAACCCTCCCCTTTACCCAAAATACTGGGCAGGTGCATGCTCATGGTGCAGCCATACCCAGACAGGGCATGACAACTGTGGCACGGTCTGTGTGGCAGGGAACAGCTCTGGGCAGGGGCTTTAGCATGGCCCTAGGAGCAGCATGGCTGTCCCTGTGGCACCAAGCTGGTGGGCTCGTTCTGGAGCCCATGCAGATGGCACAGAGATGGACTGACACCCTAGAAAACTCAGTAAACTTGGAAGTTTCGGCCTTGGCTGCCATGTCTGGATGAGATGCTTGGGATTTTGTCAGAAAGCGTGTCTGGGAGCGTAAGTTTATGACAGTGGATGTGCTCTGTGGGTTCCCATCTCAGCTGAATGAACCCTTTACCTATCAGTCTCCTGCTGCTTGTCACTTGGATTGACAGAGGTTTCAGCATTCATCTCTCTGGGTGGCCCTGAGCTGTTCAGCCCATGCCTACCATACCCCAGCAACACTGGGTTTAGCTCAAATCCCCTTGCAAAGGTTGAGGTGGACTGGTTCTCCAACGTGAGCCTTGCTGGGGCCCATCACTGCCCACAGAAACACTACAACAAGCAGGTTCAGTATTTTTTTTTTTGTCTAAACCTTCACTCCTGACACCTAAAGATGCCAGTGTTCACTTACAGACGAGTAAATAATGTTACTTTTGGAGAGCTAATAAGTGGGAGACTGGTCTCAAGGGTGCTACGCAGCATCTTTGTGGCCATGCAACTGTGTTTCCTCAGCCTGCATGACTGTCCAGAGCTCCAGCATGATGTGTGTGTGGTGTAATTGTGTCCAGTTCAATTATATGACTTTCTCCATAGCCGATCAACTAGTAGTCCTGTCATACAGCCTGGCACCAGCTCTATCCCCTAAAAGCCATGGAGGAGAGGTATATGGAAAACCACTGCATAGGAAGTGCTCTCTTCTTCCCCTGCAGCCATATTTTTGATTTATTAATTCCTTAATTCAAGTTGAGGTCTAATTTTTGAAGGAACAGCACAGGCCAAATTGCTATGTAGTGTGTCGTTCGGTTTGCTAGGAAAGAGTGTTAAGTGTGCAGCAAACTATCCATGTAACACTGGATAATTATATTAGAATAAAGTATATAGAGGCAGAGACTGTCTAGTGGGTTATGCATGTCACATAATTCCAAGATTTGCTTTTGTTAATCACCAGCATACGTAAAAATGTCTTGTGATTCTCCTTTGATTGCTAAACTATAAAATTGTTCTACGTTTTGGAAGAGTTACTATCGCCATTAAAATAATTAGTCCAACACACATTTCTCATTTATATATGGAATTTTACTTCTTTTTCCTTAGATATTGGAGAACATATTTTTCTGAAAGACTATAAACTTTATGTTTACACTAATAACAGATCCAACCCAAACCTCTAGGTTAAAATAGGATACTTATGTGGGATACTAACTCACCATTTTTCAATTTCAATGCATCACATCAGCCCTTAAGTACACAGGAGAAAGAAGCAGTTTTGCTCAGATGTTGTCCCACTGGGCCAAAAGCAAGCTTTTTTGTTGTTGTTGTTCTTTTTTGTGTGTGGGTGTGTGTTTTCTTTGGTTTTGTTTTGTTTTGGTGTGAAAGATGATTTAGGTTGCTTGCAAGACAACTGTATAATAACTATTTAACAGGATGCCATTTCTATAGCAATTGTTGTACTCTGAAATTGTATTGTGATATCTATTCACAGACTTACATATATTAGTTGTAGTCAGGTCGTTATGATGCTCTAACTTTGAAGTTTAATTTCCACAGGTACGTTAACAGAGCATCCTAGCAGCAAGGAAAAGGAAAGAGAGGTATGACTGTATTAAAAAGCTGACTAATTATCTGAAGATTATATGGGAAAGTCAGAGAGAACTGAATCATGTGCCATTAGCAACTGAAACCCCAATTTTCTGTTAAAAAAAAAGTTGATGCATATCGTTGCTCATAAAACAAGCAACAGGTTTTGGTTAATATCAGACTGCTGCTGCAAAGGAGAATGACCGGAGAACCACAACTACACTGGTGTGCAGGTGACGTTAAATGCCAGAGCATTGATGGAACTGGGAAGGAGGGGAAGCTGGTTTTTGGCTTTGTTGTGCCCAGGAGGGACAGACTAGTCTTATGCCCTGGGTTGTACATAGCTGGAGAACTGCCTTGCCTTACTGCCTACTGAAAGAAATCGCTTGCAGTGATTTGTCCTAATAGATAAAAATCAAATTCCAGCATACAAATGGAAAAGGCAGAGAGTGTACAGTCCTGGAGCTTGAACTCCTCTGCACATTTGGTGGAGACCTCTTTTAGGGTTTAAGGTTTGTTAACTTATTTCCTAAATTCAAGGTACACCACAGAACATGGGTTTGAAGGGTTCACGTTTATGAGGCAATGGATGGTTGGAAAGGGCTGATTCTGAACTCAGTAGAGCTGATGAAATGCTCACATTGACTCCACAAACTTGAATTCAGACTGCAAGTGATGTGAAACAGGAATAGCAGTCAGGGATTGTACTGAGGGGGCCTATTTGCATTTGTCTCCAGTTTCATTGAGGGCACCATGCTTGTTTAGTGAGGCAAGGATATCTGCTGCCTGCAAGGCAATGACTCCCAGTTCCTGCTGAGCTGCCAAAGCCGCAGGAGCCAGAACTGGCCGTATTCCAGAGGTGAGCTACCAACACTTCCCATGATGCGGCAGCCTCCTGTGCCAAGGTTGGCAGTCCCTCTCTGACTGCTGTCCACAGCTCTGGAAAATCTTCCAAAGAAGAGAATTTCTTAAAAAGTAAGAAGCTTCTTATTAGTAACAAGCACAGATGTTGACCTCAGATGCCATGTCTGCTTCAGGTATCCTGGATTCTTTTCAGTGCCTTATGCAAAAACAGTTTAGGCACACTTATACCGAATGAACCTAGCTCCCCTGCACCTCTTCTTTACCCCAGATGAAGAGAAGCATCTTTCTTTTCTCTTTCCTTGGAGGTCCTTCTTCTTGTCCCAGAAGCAACATCACAACACGTGAGACCAGGTAAAGGTTGTGTGCACTCCTCATGTTGTTGGTCTGCTTGAGATGTTACGAGATATGATGACAGAACCAGGAGTCCTGAAAGGCTTTGCAGGCATTTACTCGAGAGGTGTCAACCAACAGGTTGACTGGAGTGCTGCCTGGGCTGAGCTAGTAGTACTGCCGTTATCTTCTGGTGCTGTTCTTCCTGTCCTCTTGCTTTTTTATTGTTAATATATTTTTGTAAACTGCTTGCCAGCAGCTGTCACTGAAGCATCTGGTCTCCTCCAGACTGCTTCTTGCTCCTGGTTCTTTCAATTCTTTGAGGTTGAGAGGAAAACCAGCTCCAAAGTATGGAATAACATGGTCTTTTGAGTGATGGACAGGGTTTGAATTTTCAGGTTTTTTAATCCCTGGTTGTCTCCAGATTTTAGGTGTGAGGGTATGTATCCCCTGCGTTTGTTTTAGGCCAGCTGGGTCAGAGGGAGCCATGAGCTCTCCCTGTTTCTCATTACAATTATGCAGTGATCTAGGTTTTTGGATGTAAGAGAGGGGCAGACTGCCGGGCTCAGTGGCTCATAGCTGTCTGGGCAGGCTGCCTTTCAGTTCACATCAGCTCCCTGTAAGACAGACTGACACAGCTCTGTCTACAGCAAATCTTGCTGATGGGATGGGGTGGGAGGGAAAAAGAGCATTTCACACAGTCAGAAGCCCAGCTAACACTCCCTACTAAATACAAGCCAAGAAAGGCTTGTCTTCCTGGTGATAGCATAGCAGACAATTGCACGCAAATGCACACTGTTAAAGTTCTTATCTGTGTATAATTAAGCTGGGCTCCCTACAAGTGGACTTTGTCCACTTTTCTACTTGGTTTGTGTACAGCATTTATATAGTCTTTTTTACTAAATGGTGGTCTCAGTGCAGTTGACGGTCACAAGAAACATCAGAGGAGAAAATTCATTCCGTAGGAATGCCACAGATTAAAAATAAGATTCTCTTGGAAGAGGCAGTAGTTGATGCTGCAATGTTTTGACTCTGTTCATTTGCTAATGTTGTAAAAGTTGGCAGCTCTTTAAATTGATGACGGTCCTCTAAATTCATCAAGCTTTTCAACTTTTTTTAAATACGTAATCCATCAGAACAACAAAGTACCTTTGGAAAGAAGTTCATCTAGAAGTTGCAGAGAAAAATGCAGCCTATCTGTTAATTGTTTTACTTCAATGTCTTTTGCTGATATTGAGAGCTTAGAAGAGCTCAATAGTGATTTCAATTACTTGGGTATAAATCCAGAAAATGACAGTGGAAGTTGGTCCAGATTTACATAAGTATAAATGAGGTTTTAAGAAATATCTGCATAGTTTCCTTTCAGGCTTTAGATTTAATTATCTTAATTAGGCTCTCAATTCAAGAGTCTAATTTCCACCATGGTTAATGAATTGCACTTATACTTGGTGACTGAATTATCTTGCCATTTGTTTTAGGGAACATTCTAAAGACTACTAATGAGAAAAATAGGCTCAAAGTTCTCCAGCTTTGTTTTTTCCAAGTAAAAAGACTAAATATAGTATGTGTTCCCCAGAAAACGGGAGTGACAGGGATTAGTAATTCATGAGTGATGTGGCCCATTTACAGTCTTACCAGCACAGAATTCACCATCTCATGGAGAACATAAAACAACTCAGTTGACTTTCATGCATTTAAAACAATGAGGAATAACAGCTTAATCCAGCCTAAAATCGCAAATGCTCCCTGCATTTAGTTAACACTGATGAAAATATTGAATAATAGCAAAGAAAGAAGCTGAAAATGGAATTTTAAAAGGCTGAAACATAATGAATAAAAGCCTCAAAGTATTAAAGGTTGTAGCTGAAAATTAAATCAAAAGTTGTGTTCTTTGGGAAGGCTGTCATTTGCTCAAAGAAGTCTTTTTAGAGAGTCCTCCACAAGCCAACGGCTTGTATTTGATTGTCAGTGTTTTAAATCCCTGCCAGCCCATTTTGAGAGGTGTTATGTTGTCACTATGAGCAGCCCTTTGAGTCTATGGTATTTATTAGTAGTTGATCACTTTCATGTGGTTTTCTTTTAAAATATATCTCCATGCTGGGTTGCAGGTTCCTCAAGTCTCATTTTGGAAGGAATGCTCTTGCATTTTAAGCTTAATGCCCTGATTAGGGGTGGAAAGGAGAGCAAAGCAGTGCTCCTAGGCAAGGTGACTGCCTCCCACCTGTGACCTGTGGAGGAAGGTGGACTTGTGTGGCAACTGCCAGAGGGGCTCCAGGCCTTCAAGGTGATGGCAGTGGCTCTGAGAGAGGACAGCAGAGGGACACACCACCAGGAAAACTCTGCCATGTCACATGGCACTCAAGTGCTGCAACCATCTTCACACCCTGCTATCTGTATAGTACTCCTGCAGTGCCAGCAAAGGAGCAGCACGCTTCAAATATCCTGAAAGTATCAGGAAAGCTGCTAGACCAAATAACCCTTAAATGATTGGCATACCTGCAGTTCTCGAGATGCATACTGCAAGCCTGCTTTTTTGCTGCATTGTCATAAAGTAACATGGTAAGTTGAGCAGGAATTACTGTCCTTCCTAACAGAAGTAATGTGAATTATCCAACAAAAGCACTCCTACTCACCATCCGAAAATATTGCTTATTGTATCCTGAGAACTAGCCCTTCCCTTAATCACCGCCTCGTTGTGTTCTCCCCAGCCAGCTTCTTAGAGCATAACCCACTATTTAAGCCTCCCTCCATGCATGACTTCAACCTAGTCTTTTTCTAATGTCGTGCTTCTGGAAAAGGTGAACTTGGTCCAGCTGCATCTCCAGTAGGTGAGAACAGGAGAAGGTATTTGCTGGTTCCTATTCCCTTAAAGAAGTAACCCAAGTCTTTCTTGAAGCAGGTTTGCAGCTATGCCTTTGAGTTTCATTGTGTGCCTCTGCTTTGCTTCAGCTGTAAGTCAACCACAGCACGCATTTGCTGCCTGCTGGAGTACAAAACACCAGTTATCCGTAAGAGCTGTGCACAATTCTGCGGCAGTTCAAGAAACAGCGTACGTGGCTGCTGTGCTCCGAGTGAGTTAGAGCCCCCGAAATGAGCTGTTACTGAACAGCAGGGTACAAACCAAGTCTTTCTTTACTCAGTTGAAGCACATAAAGCAACTTACTGTCAAAAATACTTCTCTCTCTGGCCTGTTCTTCACTGCAGAAAGAGGTACATTCCCAACGGCTGTTAGAGATCCAAACCACAAATATGTTAAAATATATATGCCTTCTTTATTGTAACATTTTAATCTGCTAGCTCCTGTGATGCTAATACAAATGAAAATGGCACCTTTCCCCTGATTTTGTTCGTGGTGTGTCCAAAGCAGCAACTTTATCTTTGGAACACCTCAATGCCACCTTTTTGCATTTTTTTTTAATTTATTTTTTTTAATCTATGAGGAAAAAATCTTTACATCTCTTGTGCTGGAATCTGCTAATCATCCCATGTCCCCAGGCCCTACCAAAGAAGGTGGTGTAGGGAGAAAACCTTGCTTGGACTTGGCTGCCTTCAGGATCTGGACCTGAAGGAGGACAGGCTGGCAAACCAGCCACTGGTCCCTGGTGGCACAGCTGACTCTGGCCAAACGTTGACCCTGGTTTCTCACCGTGTGGGCTGATGAGAAAGCAGCTGCTATGATGGGTGTTGGATTTGTTGCTGTGGGGCAGTCACCCTTGGCATTAGAAAAGCACAAGGATAGGTTTGCTGCTGAAATCTCAGCCTTTCCTGTGGTTAAACCTTGGATTAAGCAGTAGGAGCCTTGTCTGGTATACATGAATGGTGTAATAAATGGAAAGTGGATTCCATCTGTATTTTCAATGGCTGACAGCAGAAACTTCCCTGTGCCTCACCTTCACACACAGTTCTTCATCTCCTGACGCTTCTGTCTTCCCCTTGCCCAGCCTACCACTGGATCTTACCAATGCCAGCCACCCCACTCCTAGGCTCCTCTCAGAGCCCCTGAAACAAAATTCACTGGTCCTACACATTCTTTCCACTACCCAAAGCTTTGAAATCAGGAGGTCAGATTCTGCCGCACCATGAAAACAATAATTGTCCAGCCTTTAGCCCCCTCTGCCTCCTATATTCCTTTGGAGATAGAAGGGCTACAGTAATGGCAAGCAGAGGACAGCTTCTAGTCATTTTCCTTAATGTAGTTGTGTCTTTTGTGTCTCACCTCAATTTAGGGAGGCACAAACAAGCTGAGGAGTCCATCAACCCCAGCTGTTACTAGCCTGTGCCCTCCAGTACCCCTGCAGACAGAGGAAAAGCTGCCTCTCTAGCCCCTTCATTTTGTTGGAAAGTGAGAAACAAACCTAAATCCTCAAGGGAGAGAGCCGGGGAGGCAGAAGGGGAAACGTGAGATCGTTCACTCGTATGAGAGACTCCCCTAAGAGCTGATTAGCTGCAGAGAAGCCTGCAGCCCTTGTTGGCATGGCTCTCAGGTGCTGTTCTCTGCGTTACCTGCTGATGCACGGATCCACAGGGGATGTCGGGCACTCGGATAACTGAGGAATTGCTGGGGAAAAGCTTCACATCGGGGGATGTAGCCTAGGGAGGGTTAGATCCAGGAGTGCTGTCGAAGAAAGAGCTGCAGAAACACCGAGTTACCACATAATGAAGTCTCCTAACTTACTGAGTTGAGGATCAGTGCCCCTTGTCATTCCCTTCTCTTGCTGAAGTCTTTGTTCAACCTGGACATCAGCATCTTCTGTGTCTCTCTGGTACAGCACTGTAACTGAGCACACTGAAACTGGATTTTCGGTAGTAATTAGACTATTTTTTTTTTTAATCATAATTATTTATTACAGGCATTTTGTCTATTCCTTCTACCTTTCTTGAACAGGTAGTTTCAGGCACTTGTTCCACTCCCCACCTTCTAATGAAAGACATCTGTAGGCCCACTTTCCCACCATGTCTAAAGAAGGGTTTGGGTTTTTTACATTATTTTTAATTACTGGTCTTATCCTGAGTGAATCTATCTGCTTGGTCTATGAAACAAGATCAAAACCCTTGGGTTTTGCCCCCTGAGGCAACATGTTTGTAGTGCAGTGGTGGGTTGAGTGAGGACCCACTTCCCTGGTTTACACTGACGTGAGTGGCAGGTCACTTTCTGTGTGTCCCTTCTAGGGGAACTAGGGATTTTGTAGACTTCATATCCTTTCCTCTCCTTCCTTTCTCATTTTGAAGCAGAAGAGTCTAGTCTTTTTCACACAAAGCCTTTTTACATGTCTATATTAATTTCACTCACCTTTGTATTTTCTACCCCTGCTATATATATATATATACACATTTATAGAACTGTTCAGAATGGTGCATGATACCTAAGGCATGCAGATGCCCAGGCTCCTTGCAGTCACAGAATGATATTTCCTCCTCACCCCTAATATTGTTTTCCTTGTGACTGTCACTTACCTCTGAGATGACACTTTGTGATTCCCAGTGCCTTGGAGGTCTTAGGCCTGAGTGCCCACAGCTGGCCCAGTGTCAGTACCATGGATGGATGCTGAGTAGTGGCGGGGCCAGCACTGTGCATGCACTGCTGAACTTCATCTCTCCTTCATCTCATTTGTGGCTTGACACCACAGAGTTATGATCCACAGCTCTCCCTCAGTAGCAGTGTCAGAACAGGTGGCCTTGGCTGTCCTCAAGCAAGACCCTTGTCAGGACTCTGTTGTTCTCTCAAAGGCTGGGGAACTTTTTTTTTAATACTATTATTATATTCATAATGACCATAATTATGAATATCATATATGATATTTATGATATCATAATGATAATATTCCCAGGGAATATTATCATCCCCTCTCTGTTGTTCCCTCAAAGGCTGGGAACTAACAGTCAAGGGCAGATGCCAGTGAGTGGAAGAATTCAGATGAGGTAGCATCTGTGATTGTCCATCTGCTCTGGAAGGCAATCCTGGTGCTTGGGTCTTTTATCACCTTCCAGAGAAGAAGGAACAAAACTGTGACACATAGTCCATTGTTCTTGTGCTGGAGTACAGGCCCAATGAGCTTTGACATGACAGTGAAGTCCCTGTTTTCCACACGGGAAACGGAGATATGTGATCTGGGCAGGAGCCAACTAGTGCTGCTGGGCCCAGCTCTTTGATCACATCTTGGAACAATTACAATGCTGAGGAAAAACTGATACCTGCTGATGAGCAGTGCATAATTAGGCAGCCTGGCTCGGCAGAAGGGGCTGTGCAGGAAGGAGCACTGAGCCCCTGTGCCCGTGTTCACATCCTTGCTTCTTCCCACCTAATCTATGAAGTCCATGGGGTAAAAACATCCCAGCTAACAGGACAAACCAAGATCAGCTCAGTGTCAAGAATTTGCCATTACCAAGCTAACAGGAAACCCTTTGCAAAAGTGCAAGTCATTTTGCAGGAATAGCCAACATTTTCTTGTAGAGCTTGTAATGCAAGAGCTGAGCTGTGGTGGTTTAACCCCAGCTGGCAACTAAGCACCACCCAGCTTCTCACTCACTGCCCCCTGATGGGATGGGGGACAGAATCTGAGGAGTAAAAGTGAGAAAACTTGTGGGTTGAGACAAAGACTGTTTAATAGGTAAAGCAAAAGCTGTGTGCACAGGCAAAGCAAAACAAGGTATTCATTCACTACTTCCCTTGGGCAGGCACGTGCTTCAGACATCTCAAGGAAAGCTAAGCTCCATCACACATAATGGTTACTTGAGAAGACAAATGGCATAACTCTGAACATCCCTCTGCTTCCTTCTTCTTCCCCCCAGCTTTATATGCTGAGCATAACAACATATGGTATATGATGTTCATGGGGTCAGCTGTCCCAGCTGTGTCCCCCTCCCATCTTATTGTGCAGCACCAGACTGCTCACTGGTGGGGTTGCGTGAGGAGCAGAAAAGGCCTTGACTCTGTGTGAGTGCTGCTCAGCAATAATGAAAACACGCCTGTGTTATCAACACAATTTCCAGTACAAACCCAAAACATTGCCCCATGCCAGCTACAAAGAAAATTAACTCCACTCCAGCCAAAACCAGTACAATGGTGCCTGTCCTTCCAGCCTCTGAGTTTCTGGACTGATTAGTTTGCAGTGATTGTTATATCTTGTCCTGTATTCTCCCCACCCTGCCCCTTCAACCAACTGAGAATTTTTGGGACACCTTAACTCCTACTAAATGCTGCCACTTAAAGCATTTCAAGAAGGCTCTGCTGTGAAGGTCTGAGTTGCCCTTGCCTCCCCCAACAGCACCTGGGATAAGAGAGATGCCTCTGAAGGGTGGCTTTGTCCCCTGGAGTTGAATTGCTCCTTGAGGTGTCCCCTTCTTTCCCCAACCCATGGAGGTTATGAATTCCTCCTAGCTGTGTCTTTGATGCCTGGTAGTAAGTGGGATGAATTCAGGCTCTTTCTGAGTGCCAGAGAGAGAAGTGTCCCATCCCTTTTGGCACAAAGCCAGGCACTGGATTCTTCCAGAGGAAAATAAATCTTCAGGGCTAATTAATAGTTCCCTTACACTAGCACAAATCTGCCAGAGTCATTAGAGCAAAGTAGCAAATTGAAAGGACAGTCACTTGTCTTATTCTGGGGGAGGAGATAGTCTCCAGAATTTTTACTTTTTTTCCCCTTAATTTTGATTCTTTCCCTTTTGGTTTTAATTTAATTCTTTTTTCAACAAATAAAAACTTCCACATAAAATTGGTTCTGTGTGAATGAATCACTGTCATGCTTTTTCTCCCTTGCCTGTAAGAAATGTTATAGGATGAACCATGTTGCCCATATTTAATATATAGAAAATAATGAAGAAAACAAAGTGAAAGAAATTAATCTTACTACTCATTTTCAGCTGAGATGACTGTGGGAGTCATGAGCTATCAGCTGTGTGTGGCCTGCAACCAAAAAATCTTCCCAAAAAGTGGGAGTAAGCTTCACGTGCCTCACCTGTGGGCAGGCAGCTGATTTACCAGATACAAAGACTGAGGACTAAGGATATCTTAAATCAGACAAGAGGAGAAAATGCAGATCCATTTTCCTTGCTGCAGAGGTAGCTGCTGGCACAGCTGCTGCAGGGGAATCATGTGCAGTAAGGCAAACTAATGGAGAACTCTGAGTTTATTGCTTTGCTAACTCCTGCATGGGGAATTTGTATCAGGCTGGCAAAGAGGTCAGCTGTGAGAGAGGGCTGGCAGATGGACCGGCTTAATTCTGGAGCTTTTGTTTGGTTTGGGGGATTATTTTTTGTTTTCATCTTGGCTGCTTATGCTTTTTTTCTCTTGTCCTTTTTTTTCTGCCTTGTGCACCTTAGGGCTCTTTTCCTCTCTCCCTCTCCCCTTACCTCACCTGCCCTCGGTTGACAAGCAGATACCATGCTCTCTCAGCTCATCTGCTGCAACAATTTTTTCATCCCATGAAACCAAATCCGGAATAAAGCTTCAGGAGAGCTGACCCTGGAGCACAGCTGCAGAGCCCACACAGGGTTGGCCGCCGGGGGGAGAGTAACTTCAGCAGGACCCAACTCCTCCAAAATCCTCGCTTCAATTGCTTCTGCCTTCATCTCGTAGTGCTTGGATGGGGTAAATCTGTTCAGCCGCAGCCTGCCTGCCTGCCAGCGCGTTTTGGTTGGAATAAACCCCCGGCAATTGTACGTTACAGAGGCAGTGCTCACCTTTTTATTCATAAGGGGCCATGGTGCCGGCAGTGGAGAGCGTGGGCTGGACGAGGCACCGGCCCAGTGCTCAGACCATGCTGCCAGCTCACTGGTTTCTCCTCCTGAGATGTTTACACACTCACTTTGCTGTGGCCCAAAGCAACACTTTTGATCTCAAGGGAGGGGTGCAGAGCTCCAGCTTTCTGAGCCTGCCTGCATCTCCCACACCAGGTCTCCAGAGAAGGCCTGCTTGCAGGCACTGGGAAACCTGCTCCAGCTGGATTCAAATAAATCTTGTCCTTCACACCTGGGAAGGACGACTGCAAAGGACATCGTGCATTGCAGTCTTTTGCAGCAAACCCCTTCATTCCCCTGTTCTTTGCTCATGGCTACAGACCTGTCCTACCTTGTGCTTGTATCAGGTTTAACTGTCTGCACATAATAAAAGCATCCATGACCTGAGACAACTTCTGAAGAACACATGTGAATTAATTAACTATGGACTTGGGGATTTACTTCAATGTATTATTCACATTTATTTTCCTGCTTGCTAATTTGGGCCACGGTGATGGCACATGCATTAGTTCTCAGGCATTAGTTCTCAGGCAGAAATTGCTGCACAGGTCATGAGCAACCAATCCATATGTATTGCTGCTTTGTTTACCTCCCCTAGCACTGACCTGATGGTTGGTGAGCATCAAGCAAGGTCTAGGGGACCTCTGCCCACCAGTCCTGCCTCTGCAGTGCCTGCTGCAGGGCTCTGCTGTGTCCAGTCACACAGCTGAACATCCAACCTGGTGCTTGCTTCAGCTCACAGGTGCCCTCCAGATGGTGAAAGAGCTGAGTGAGAGCTGCTCTTTCTGCTGTGTCACGTCAGTCTTGCTGAAGAAGTGGCTGCTGGCGTGAGCTGCGGGCCTGGTAGAGGGGCAGGACACGCTGCACTCCGGCAAGCAGCCAAGCCGCCTGCAGCTGCCAGCTCGGCGTTACTCATGGGCAGCACCCTTATCCTGAGACACCTCAGCAGGTCAGGGCAGCTTGGATGGGGCTGTGCAGTCAGAGTTTGATCCAGCGCTGCTCAATTAGTCAGAGGACGCATGTGCTTTGGCCACCAGGGACAACAGGCCCGTCACCTGCTGTCCCCGGGGGTACTGCACCCAGACATGGACCTGTTGGCCCAAAACCACAGGAGAGGGGCCTTGCACAGCTGCAGGCTCATTGGTAGGCAGGCTCCACTGGGGCCCCCCGGCTTGCTGTTTCCACACTGGCTGCTGTTCCTGGGAGTGGGTGACGGCACCTCCCTGCTGCGTGCTGTGGCTCTGCACCAGCAGAGCGCCATGCCGCTCGTGGGTGGGAGGCTCGGCGCCCACCCAGGCCTGGTGGAACCCGTGCAAGCAGCGTGTGTGCGTAAAGCCGCCCACCTCCGGGCACGGGCTTCTCTGCTCACTGTGGACCACATGGAGGAAGAGAGTGTGTGTGTGTATCTGTATACGTGTGCACATACATATGTGTGTATGTACACACATATGCGTAATAGCAGGCTAAACTGGCCATGTAGCTCAATGCCCTCGGTCTCGATGGGCAGGTACCCCTTCTGCACACTATTAGGGTTTGGGAGAAGACTGGTACCTGGTGGCAGAGGTGGGGATGCAAAGGTGGAAAGTTACTACAGGAAGATGTTCAGCCTGGGTCACGTAGGCATCACAGAGACCTGTGCTGGGCTATTGGCTCATTTCAGATAGAAAACAAGCACCAGGAGTGCCATGGTGCTGAGAGAAGACCTGCATGGCTCTCCTTGGCTCTCATTCCCCATTGCTGGTCAGCTGGGGACCAGAAACTGGCAGTGGGAAAGGGATTTGGGAGGTAAGGTCTGCTGTGGGGAAGTCTTAATCTAGCATCTTCTTTAGATGAGGACACACAGGTGGCCAAAGGAGATTTGGCTCATGCAAGTTCCTTAATTCCTTTGTTGCTTTGTTAGCAAGGGAAATCCCTGCACCACGGTAATTGTGAAGGCCCAGCAAAAACCTAGCATTGCTTCCCAGCTCGGGAATCTGTTCACCAGCAACTCTGGCTCCTGAAGAACTGTCCTACAGATAACTGATTGAATGTCCAGGTGGAGGTACTCAGCAGCTCATCACTCACCTGGGACGCAGGTCCAGGAGAACTAACACCAAACCTCTGCGTGCTGTTTGTGCTGTGAAAGTGTGTCTGTGCTGGCCTGAGAGCTGTCACTCAGTCTCCTCTGGACCTTTTGCCTTTGGTCCCTGTTTTCTACGGCCCATTTATACTAAGAGTTGGGCTCGTGGTCCTTGATATCTGAGGCCAGTGGCCTAGGCTGGTTTCAGAAACTGAATAAGTTAAAAAAAATCACAGCTGAGCAAAGGCAGCAGCTGCCCCGTCTGTCCTGAGCCCCAGCTGACTTTTGTTTTGCTTTGTCCAGATACTCTACCTATGATGTTTGCCACTGCCAATTTTAATTTGTTTCTCTCTCTTATCTCTACAGAATTACTCAGGTGCCATTGCTGCTGCCCAAGTGCTCTGTAGTCACTCTGAGCACACTCATTATTTTCTCATAAAGAGCCCGAAGGACTTCACTTGCCTTTCAGTCCCAATCATATCAGCTGACAGCAGTTGCCCTGGCTGTTGGTGCTTCACAAGGGCTCAACTGTCCAGATGTGTGTTTCCTCCAGAGCTTGAAAAAGGGAATGTCATACTGGGCTTGTCATGTCTTCTGGGCTTTCAGGAGGAATATGGTTCTTCTGCATCCGTTGGCTTATTTTTTGACGTCACAGCCTATTGTTACATGTTGTGCTCTCGTGGTGTTGATGCAGCATCAGACCCTAAAGGGGTATCCACCCTGATGTTGGGTGTGTAGCCCCAAGTCTGAGCTCTGCTGCCACTTGCTTTACATATACCCTCACCTGGTCTGAATCTTCATCATCAGGATGAGTGACCACCTCCTCCAGCATGCAGCCTCCTGACCTGCAGCAGTAGCTCCAGAGGTTCATGGTGGTAAGGCTGGTGTAGAATCATATAATCATTCTGGTTAGAAGAGACTTTTAATGTCGTCAGGTCCAACTGTTAACCCAGCACTGCCAGGTCACCACTAAACCATGTCCCTAAGCACCACATCTGCACATCTTTTAAATACCTCCAGTGATGGTGACTCCGCCACTTCCCTGGGCAGCCTGGTTACAGTGCCTGACAACCCTTTCTGTGAGGAATTTTTTTTTGTAATACCCGATACAAACTTCCCCTAACACAACTTGAGGCTGTTTCCTCTTGTCCTATCACTTGCTACAAGGGAGAACAGATTGACCGCCACCTGGCTACAACCTCCTTTAAGCTAGTTGTAGGGAGTGATAAGGTCTCGCCTGAACCTCCTTTTCTCCAGGCAAAACAACCCCAGTTCCCTCAGTTGCTCCTTGTAAGACTTCACCAGCTTCATTGGCCTTCTTTGCACATGCTCCAGTACCTCAACATCCTTCTTCTAGTGAGTGTCCCAAAGATGAACACAGCATTCAAGATACAATATGGCTCATAGCTGCCTGCCCAGGGCTAGAGGGGCTTCAGGTCCAACCCAGGCACCCTGTAGCACCACCCGCAACAAGGGACAGTGGCCACAGGTGCAGAAATTGCCTGTCCTGCTCTTGCAGAGGGTGAGTCACCCACAGTCATTCTCATTTTACTCTTCTGAAGCTTAGCTCAGACTGTGGCTCCTAAAAATAAATGTATCTGGAGGGCAGGCTTCTCGGGGACATCTCCTGTCTGGGATCAGAGGTTACTGAGGCAGCCGCATCTCCTGACTGACTGCCCAAGTGCTGATGTTTTTAATACTGCACTCAGGACCTCTGGAGCAGAGTCATCTTGCAATATAGATTACCTGGAACATGCCAGCCCCACAGATATGGCTTTCATTAAGCAGAGATGCTGTTTGCCCCAGGAGAGGAAAGCAGGATAAACCATGTCTACCAGCATGTGGTGATGCCTGACAGACCCTCTGGTCCCAGGAAGATGAGCTGCTGGTATCTGACCCAGTGTGAGACAAGCAAAATCCAGCTAAACAATCCCACCCGCCAAGACCCTAATCCACCTCCAAAAATATCCCCTAGCCATGAGAGGACAGGCTCAGAAGGTTGTTGGCTGCCTGCTTCGCTTTAGCACAGGAAAAGCAAAAAGCCTGAACCTTGCAAAGGCAAGGCTGGGGGAATGAGGGGTGCTTTGGGGCTCCCCCCCAGACAAGACACAAGGGTCAGCAGTCCTCAGGTGACAGCAGAGCCATGACCTGGCCCTTGGGTTTCACTGCAGGGTGGTTAGCCAAGGCCACCCACTGTCCCTGCTAGTGCTTGTCCTCATCCTCAGCACACATCTCCTCCAGGATTGCTTACACTGGTTTTTCCCTTTCAGGATAAAAAAAAAAAAAAAAAGTAAATTCATCTGTTTCTGCCTAGCAGACCTCTGCAGTTCACTCATCTTTACTGGGACTTGGGAGTGAGGCTGGTATCATATATTAACAGAAATAGCCAAATGATACAACAGCAAGCAACCTTTTTTACCCTTTTTTCATATTTCTGCAAAACTGAAATCAGTCAGAAACTGCTATTCTGGAAAGCTAGTTAATTCCAACTCAAGGAAACCAGCTTTTCAGCAGTGGCCGTGCCGCAGCGTGTCAGCACTTGCTGCTGTCTTCTGCTGAGCTGTAATCATTTGCCTTTGGGGGAGAAGGAGAAATGACTCTTGTCTTAGTGCTCACATATCACCTGCAGTGCCCAGGCTCCCATGAGCCTGGAAAGCCAAGGTGAGATCTTCCCAGTCCCTCATTTGTCCTGCACAGCCTTAGCCAGCGTGGCTGCCTGGTGGGGACAAAGACAACTGGCTGGCTGTGTGTTTCCCACAGCACGTCACCAAATGTATGCAGTACTTCTTTGCTCTGGAGTTTGTCTATACATGCTGAAAGGCATTTGGAGATGTTTAGCCGGCCCCAATAACATGTCCAGCTGTGCCAAGGGCTGCTTTGCACTACAGGGTGACCTCTCCAGCTCAGGAGCTCTGGGTCTGTACCCACCAAAGAACGTGAGAAGGCTCCTATGGGGCCGCTGAATGCAGGGGCAAAGCACCTCATAGTTTCTACACTTGCCAAAAATGTTAGGGCAAAGAGAACACCCCTTGGCATCAGGAGACAGGCTCTGTCAGGAAAACTCATGTCTTTTATTAGACCATCAGACACAGACAGAAGAAAGCTGGCAAGTTTGGGGGCACATGGTGTCTCAGTTTTTTTCTGTGTCATCTGGTCTAATAAAAAACATGACCCATCTCAGCAAATCTTGCCCTTTCTCTGACCTTAGACCACATCAGTGGCAATAGCCTAATTGGCCTTTTGTGCTTCTTTACAGAAATATAGTGGTAAACAAGAAAATGGTGGGCAAACACACCCACTGAGTGCCCTGGAGAGGACAAACTGAGATGGAGGGGAAACACCATTGCAAGTAATCAGAAATGAATAAAATCCCACTTTCATATGTCTTCCCCACTGCTTCTCATGGGAGAGGGAGCAGAGAAGGGCACTGGCTGTGCTCCAAGCCTGCTTTTGTTCTCAAAGCTTCCAACAACAACTGGGGTTTATTTTTATTCGTAATAATGAATCTGGCCCTGCTCTGAACTAAGCAGTGTTAAGCTCGAGCAACTGGGATGTTCTTGATCAAGACTGTGGTGTTTTGTTCGCATTGACTCATATCACCATCAAGCAGATAGTGCTGTTGTTATTTGAAGACATGTAGGTAATGTTTGTTAGCTACCGTTGGGCAGTAAGATGTATTTTTGTCAGCAACCCAGAGGTACTGGGTTGGGGGTGAGACACACCAAATGCTGTTGGGAGCATTTTCACCTTATTCTTCGCACACACAGACTTTGGGCTGCAACCTGTCCCCTTATGAGGAGTCTCTCAGGTGATCCCTCCCTGGCTGCAGAGACTGATGTGCATCACTTTCAGGTCTTCTTCTCTTCCATCCTTACTAAAACTCTGAGGAGCCCTTTCTTTTTCTCACACAGCTTTTCAGGCTCCCTGCCCACGACTGGGTTGAGTTTCTCCTTGAACTGGGCAACTGCGCAGGACAGGAACCACTTTGAAAACACAGCATCTATTTAATCAGGAGGGAGAAGAAAGCCTGCCCTCCTTTCAGCTGTGACAGGCAGGTGGGGACACAAGGGCTGAGTGGTGCTGGGGCTGGGGACCAGTGGGGACCACCATTCCCCCATTTTTTTAGTGTATCATCAGCCCTGGGGGGCATTGGTGACTTTCAGTAGAGTGGCTGTGCTCAAGCAACTTCTGCAATTCGAAGTGTTTTGCTGCGATTGTCACTTCCCACTCTCTAGGGCTAATGTTTTTGTGGTGTGTGAGCTACATCCTCCCACAAAAACCCAAGCACTGGGCTACCACAGTGTGTGGGCACAAACCGCATCCAGTGACCCGGCCCCACCTTGTATGGCCCTGGGGTCTGCTGTCATCCCACCCAGCTCCTCCTTCAGCCTGGCCCTGCCTTAATGGTTCACACAGGAAAATGAACTTCTCCATAGGTTGTATATATAAGGGCACACATTAGCACATGCACATCACCATACATGCCAGCAAACAAAAAAGCCATGTAAATAGCTGGTTAAAATGGACAATCTCTGGTCTTGACTCCGTGCTCCCCCTATAAGTGGTATTCTCAGAAATGTCTCCAAGCTTGTTTTCCTGATCATCACCACAGAACATAGGATTAAAAGGCCCATGGTTTAGCTTATGAGGAGCCTCTGTACCATGGCTTGGCTTCAGAAGCATCTGGTATGGGAAGTCCCTTGAGCTGAACACATCATACCTTCATCACCCAGTCTTTCCTGGAGAAATCAGTTCAGATGCTTAAGATTTCCAGTTAGCTAAGAATTTGTCAGAGTAAGTAATACTTCACTTGAATGAACAGACATTTCCCCCCTTCAGTGAGATAGGTTTGCATTAGGACCATATTTACTAGAGACTAATCCTCCAGCACCCATAGAAACTGAAGAGCAGTCAAATGTTGCCTTATGAAAGAAACACATTTGTCACTTGAATGTATTTTCAATGCGTTGACGTTAATCTTTCTCATTGTTCACATGAGAACTATTAAGCAAATTACTGCTAATTAAAATAATTTTCTAGAAAAAGAAGTTTGTTACATTTCTCTTGCTCAGGTGAGACTCAGAAATGCCACAGAATTAAACCTGAAGTACAAGGAGGGAGCACAGCCTGTTGGAAGAGGCACCCCAGAGGGAGAAAATGCTGGGCAGAGGCTGGAGTAACAAAACCTGCAAACTGACACATGAAGAAGAGCTTCACAGTGTCCTTACAGAGCTATAGGAGGAAATCTCACTCACCTTTGGCTGAAATTTTTCCCCATGTTGCCACAAGGCTGCAGCCCATGCAGGTGTCACACATGATGCCCAAGGCCCTCTTCCCCTGAATTCATGGGTTTCCCGGGAGGAAGATTGGGGACAGCATCCAGACCTGCTTTTTGACCAGCTGCTAAAGGGGCTACCGTGGATTTTGGAAGATTGAAAAACATATTTACTTAGTGCCTTTTTTGCACCAGGGAATATTTTGTCATTTGTTACCTGGCCACAGCCCTTGTAAAGCTCACTAGTGCCTCTGACCACATCTGGAACAGATTTCTGGTGATAAGTTGTATGCAAATATTAAAATAAAAATAGAGGCTTTTGCTGCACTCCTGTGTATTTGCTGGAAAGCTCTCAGACAAAGCAGGTTGAATACTGGAATTTTTCTAGCAGCACTTTCAGCACTTTCCTGACATGAAAGTGATGTGAAAAAAAGTATTTTCAAGGACACTCGAGTGAAGTGCATCAGTCTTTGTCATCTTCCCAGTTGAAATTCCCCAAATGGAATAATTTAAGATTTTTTTTTTGCATAGCTTGATATCTGCCAGAAGTCTCTCCACATCAGCTTTGCAGAAGGTTGTGGATATTCTCACAAAATATATATATAAAATGGGCCAGATCAAGTTCAGATCAGATGGACCTCTTAAAGAATAAGTGCTTGTTTTGCAGGATTTTTTTTGCCACACAATAACAAACAGGCGCTGAAGAGAAATGTAATACAGAGGATCAGCAACCTGACAAAAAAAGCAGGAAAGATCACTAATGTGGCATTCAGAAAACATATTCTGACTAAAGACTACAGAACAGCTGCTGCAGCATCTGCATTTACATACCAAAAAATTAAATAAATAAAAAAATACAACCCCGAGCTGTCATCTGCTTTCAGTTACCAGAGCACGACTCTGCAGTTTCCTCTGGGCTTGGGGTAGGCTGCCACGATTGCATGATGTGGTTCGTGACAGGCAGAACAAAGTTTTAGCTGGCACGAGCTACACTGACCTCCTTGGCATCAGGCACTGCCAGTGAATTGCTGACGGTTGATGGGCACAATCTGCAAATCCCCCTGCCCAGGGCAGTGTTTTTGAACAGCATTGGTGACCTACAAGGGCAGAAACATGCATCTAAGGAAAGGCAAAATCCCCAGAGGATCTTTCTGTCTCCTCACAGTTGTCTAGGACCAGCACCAATCAGTTTTCTCTCCAGTTACACAAAAGCACCAATTTATTGGTAATATACCTGTTGGCTTACCTGTTTTACTGTCACCTGCTTGCCTGTGGTGCCTGACTGCTGTACCCTGTTTGGCAGAAGGACTGCTGCATCCCAAGCCCTGCGGAGGCCTTTTATGCAGCCTTTCACTTTACTGAAGCACAAAAGGAGTGAGCTATTTATTCGTTGACTTGTTATATGTGGTCATATGTGGAGATCAAGATCTCAGCCAAATTCAGGGCCATATGTACAAACACCTCTTCAGAAGTTGCTCATGGTCCAAAGGGACTAGTCCAAGCAGACCAGCCAGACAAAGCATTAGGGACAGCGAAGTTTTGGGAGTGTTTGTCTCCATTTTGTAGCTTAGGAGTTTATATAACTCCCTGCAGAGAACACGGGAAACATTTGACAAGGCTGGGATTTGAATTTATGTTGCTTGCACCCTGCTCCAACTTCAGCATGAAGGCCACCCACAAATCTGCAGTCACAATGAGCACAGAAATAAAACCAGCATGGTTTTGCTTGATGATATTTCAGGCCACAGCACACCTCTGGGTGCCAGCATCAGGTGCTGGGTGGCACCTCAGCAGGACAGCGAGTGCCCAGCCGTGTGTACAGCACTGGCAATGGCAAAGCAATAAATCTCTCAAGACATAAATTACCATTCACGGTCATAAAAAGAGAAGGGTTGGTATAAAATAAAGAGGTCCTTTTTATGATGGATGTGCCTGCAAATCAGAACATACGGATACTTTAAAAGAAGACCCCCTGCTGGGTACAGAAAGGTCCCATTTAGGATAACTATAGGACTTTGCTTCTAGAGGAGAATTTGCCTAGTGTGTGATTTGGTCCTTGTTTCTCACCAGGCACAGCTACCTGGTCACCCATATCAGTGATATCAACCACTGCTTTTTCAAAGTTGCCTCTGCTCTGGAAGATCCATGTCACTGGCACAGGACAGCTCACAGAGGCTGGTCCCAGCCTAGCCTTGACATGTCACCAGTGCATGTGCTGTAGCAACCTCCTGCCATCCAAGGGGGGTGTCCCTAATGTTCAGATTAGGGGTTTGAGGATCCCACACCTCTGAGCCTCTCAGCTTTTGCTCCACAGTCCTGGAGACACCAGCCTGATGGGGACATTTGATCTGAGCCACTTCTGTGGCATTGAGATGCTTGGCTGCAGTGTCAACAACAGCCAGCGAGAGAGGCCAGTTCAGCTTTACTCATCTTGCTCCTACGTGCAGAAGAGTAGCCGAGAGCCTCCACATTATTAAAGTTTTGTAGATACATCTCCTTCAGCATTTCCAAGGTTGGCTGTGCACAGATGTTTACATCAGGCCTCTGCTGCTCTTGCAGGATGAAGGCTCTCCTAGGAATATTTGCAGTCACCAGGGGACTTTGCTTTGTTGGATCTAGGAACCAATGGCCTTTCCTGCATGTCAGGCTGTAAACAGCCTCTATGTAGTAAGTTGGGATTTAACTTCCGATTGTTGCTAACTGATGCAATAAGCAAAAATATTGAAACATCTACATTGGATGGTTTTTCTGCTCAGGCCTAATAAGAATCTGCAGTTCTGAGACTTGAGCAACCTCTTTCAATATGTATCTTGAAAACAAGTCACTTACATGGTTTGCACAGCAGCCAGTACAGAGCGTGTTGCTAGCCTAACCTCCTGCCAAGCAAAGTCTCTCTCCTACCACAGTTTTGTTTTGACACATGAGGAGGAATGGTTTTCTGCTATAGTTTTCAAGCCTGAATGGACTTAATGTGTTGGTTCTTTCTCTCTGTCAGGTGCTGAAATCCATGGAGGACTCCAGCCTGGGTTTTTAGCATGCTGGATTCACCTTTGTGATCCCATTCTCCTTTTTTTTCCTTCCCTCTCACTGCTGGAGGAGGCAAAGGTTTTGAGTTTGTCCTTCCTCACTCCTGCTGCTCCTGCCCAACCAGGGAAGTTCAGTGACAACTTCAAGGAAAATCGGAAAGGCCCCAGGTGGCTTTTCTTCATTAGTTCTGACTCCAACTGTGGCAAACCGGGCACAGAGCCGAGCTGCCATCTGGAGCTCCTGCTGTCTGTCCAGGAACTGTGTCTCCCAGGCTTTGTCTGCCAGGCCGTGGTGCTGATGCTCACGCAGCAGCAAGGCTGGGACATAGCTGGATCAGATTTGCCTCTTTATTCATGTGATGGCATATTTAGCCAAAATGAGGACCCTTTGGGCAGCTGTGGGGGATGCCTGGGCTCACACCCCTCGTTTCTTCTTCCTTGGATGAGGTCTGCTGATGCCTAGACTAAGGGCCAGGCTGAACCCAGGGCTGGGCTGCACAAGTGAAGTGCACCAAGGCACATCACAACTTCTCTCTTTGCAGGGCACCAGGGCTTTAAAAATTCATACTCGTTGCGTATTCAATATCTCTATATGTGATAGCTGCATTCAGTGCAGCCTAAAATGTCTCTTTAAAAGGGGTGGGATCTGTCAGTTTAATCTAGTTAAAAATAAAAGGACTAAAAATGGAATTTTTGAAGTGGCTGTAGCAGAATGTACTGTGCATCATCAGCTTTGCACTGATGCTGCCCATGCTACTACCATTCTTTTCTTGGTGGTGACTTCGTGAAGCAAGCAACGTGCCCACATTGACTGTTAGTTAAGCTCCATAATTCTTAGAGGCAATGGATCATCAATGGCATCGGAGTCTTTTCTAAAATTGGTTCAGACTATTAAAGGAAGGGTAGAGGCAGAGAGAGGAATGAAAAAGTGACATGCTGGTGACATATTCATTCAGCTCCATTTTCTCTACAAATGAAGATGTGTGTAACTGAACTTAAAACAGACTGCTGAAAAAATGGCATGCAGATATCAGTAATAATGAGTCACCCAAGGAGAAGAACATCCAGCAATGAACTTTCCAGAGAATAAATATCTCCTGTTGTTACTGGGCTATCTCCAATCCCAGCCATACTGGGGTTGTGTTCCAGCAAGGACCCCTACCCCAAAAAGTTTGCAATCTAAGTAGGAAAACCAGGTGAGGAGTGGGGAGATGTCCACAGCACCTTTTCCTTGCTCCACCTGTGCACTGACTCTGATGTTGGCAGGGCACTCTGCTCCACAAAGCAAGCAGGGCCCCTGCACCCGGTGCTGTGCAGGGGATAACAAACTGGGTGTCCCAGCACTGCTCTGGTGCCACCACACTGTTGCTGGTGCCAGGCGGCTCACACCCAGCACCTACAGACAGAGCTGTGCTGCCTGTGAAAAGGGTGCCGAAATCCGTGGGGAAGCAGACCCACGGTGTTGGACTCCTGTTATCTTTGGCTCAATGTGTACAGGGGACAGCTTCTCCCCGGGAAGTTGGGCACTGGGGAGGAACAGAAGAGATGGTTTGTTCCTGCCCGGTGACTTGCAAACACTTGATCTCTCTCTCCACTTGTGCTGCAAAGAGGCAAAACATCACAGGCAGCATTTTGCAAAAATGGTAAGTTTCCCTGTGAAGTTAAAACGACTGCTGTCACCTCTGACATGCAGCACATATTGCTTGAGCTGTTCTGGGCTTGGAGATAGCAGCTCCTTCTCTGAGCCCCATCCACCCTTTCCTTTGCTGGCCTCTCACTTGCCCTCCCCAAGCCCTCCTGCCCACTGTCTCCTTCTCAGCAGTTATTCATCAAAGTGCAAGCTGAGTTGCAAAATGAGAATGAATAAATATTAATGCTAGAATATTTTCTAGCCCTTGAGGCTCTGATCCTGTGGTTTTCATTTACATGAAGGCAGAGGGAGTAGTTGTGTGTTTGGGGGCTGTGGGAGGGGTCCCAACAAGTGCTGTATCCCCCCTTTGTTGCTGTGCAGGGGAACAGAAAGGGTCTTAGCAACTGGCCAGCCGTGGTCTGATAAGACTTAGCCCTGCAAAAGAGGGAGAGTAAATGAAATATCTCAAAGGTGGGTCAGGCTAAGCAATGAGTTTTGGCCAAGCACTTGGAAGATGGAAGTGGTAACTGAGATGATCATAAAACTAGACTATAAGGTATATTTGAGTATTGGGCACATATTTATGTGAGTATAAATTTGAAAGAGTAAAAAGGTTGTGAGGAGGTGGCAGGGAAGAGCTCTGCCCGTGCGTGTGAGGGGGAGGAAGCGCCTGCGTACTCACTTGTGTTCCTTTTTGTCACATCATTTATTCATCACAAAGTGCTCTTCAGTGTCTGTCTCTTCGGTTTGCAGGAATTATTTTACAGCACCTTCAAACCATTTAAGTAATGTTATTTCCAGCTGAAAGGTGGTGAGGAACTGGAGGTGGGTGCATCACTGTGCACCAACTACAGTGACCTGCTGGGGGGGACACTCTGGGTGCAAAAAGGACCTTCTTCATGCTTCATCCTTATATGTCCCTGTGCTGATCCCTCAGAACACCATCTCCACCTATTTCCCAGAGGTACATCCTCCATTGACCCCTGCCTGTACCACTCTGCCTGCAAAATGGCCTGTTGCCCATGTGGCCCGGACAGACTGCATGCTGACTTGGGCACCCAGCTTTTTCAGGTGGGCCACACTCCAGTATTTGACATACGAGTTTGCAGCCCCACATCTGTGCCATGGGATGGTGACCCTGCACAGAGAACATCCAACATAGCTGGCAGCACCTCCATGGCATTCCGCCATCCTGAAGATCATTCCTCCCTTTTCACAAACTCACTTGCATAGAGGCGTTGCAGAGCACCCCCCTGCCTGGGGTCCAATTTACTGATTTGTAACTTCATCAAGAAGGTGGATCTTTTCCCTTCACTGGCTTGGTCCTGTCTGCCACAGAGTGATGGTCTTTACAGCAGTACGTGCCTTCTCCTTCTCCCTGTCATCACATGGCTCCAAGGAGACACACACTTTCTCACTCCCCTGGAAAAGCCCTGGCCTTACTCACACAGAAGGACCAACACCTCATGTGTGAATGTCTTCCTTCACTTTCCCTCTCTCTGAGATGGCATCGTACTTCATCACCATCACTCAAACCCTGCAGCAGCACCAGCTTTCTTTTTGCAGTGACCCAGAGAAGCAGTCTGGTGGCACATATGTATCCCTGGAAAAACTTCCAGCATATTATCCTCAGCAAAACAGACTAGATTTGGGAATAAGAACCAAGATGTCGCTGACCCAGAGGACAGTATAGAATCATAGAATAGTTTGAGTTGGAAGGGACCTTCAATGGTCACCTAGTCCAATCATTCAGTGAGGATGCTCCTAGTCACATCAAATCCCCAGATCATATGGGAGTGCAGAAACTGTAGGTACATATCTATAAGAGATAAGGGTACCTTTCTTCCTGATGCCAGCTGGAGATTACATTATGGAGACAAAAAAGACATCAGGCTTTTATAACCATAAGCCTATGAAGGATTTCTGGAAAATACTTTATAGACTTAGAAAATTCATTCCTTGGTTGGAATGCTCATTAATAAAATTTATAGATTTGTATTAATTACAGGAAATTGGCTAATCTCTCTGCAAGTTTTTATTTAATCACTAAGCATTATCTTTCAAAATCTAAGTTCTTGGGTGATTTTTCTGCCCTCAGTGGATCTGAATCACTGTTGATGGCAGGGAAGGAAATCAAGAAGATGAAAGAACATCTGGTGTGGAGTTCTCCTGCTCCAAAGTGAAAAAAAGGCATAAAATGCACCACAAAATTTTGTAAAATAGCTTTCACAGAATGAACCAGTCTCCACCAGAGAACAGCTTTCAGCTTAGCAAGGTTTCACAAGCTACTAGAGTTGTATGGACACAAAATGTGGTCAAAATCCATCCAATTCAGCAAGATATGTCCCCCCTGGACTGAGAAAGGCTTTATATTCAATCTCAAGTTCCATCATGAACTTGCACACAGGTCCTCCTAGCATGTATGTTGACCACTGAAATGTAAAATGGGGTGGAGTTGAGAGGAGCAGATGAATCTGTGTCCTCCTGCCAGTCCCCGTTCTTTCCCCAGAGTTCCTGGCTGTGGAACACAGTCTCTCAACATCTTCTGCGAGCCAGTCTTATCACCATGTTATCCTGGAGGCCAGCCACCAGCCATCTGCTAACTGGAGAAGTCTCCCTCTCTGATATCACACCTGCCAACTCTGCTCCTAGAGTCAGGACACAAACTGCAAACACAGCAACAGCAACTAACTCCTGTAAACTACAGAGCTGGCAAATATGTCAAAAGCATTTTAGTATTGAATGCTCACTTGAAATCAATGATCCAAATGGGATTCAACTTGTTCCTTACTAAGGGCTAAGGGCAAACTTAGTATTTTTGTTTCATTCACACATGAGTTGGATGGACTTTATGAGTAATGGCTGTATACAGCACTTTCCTGATTCATGCATTATTAAAATCCCACAACTAGCAGAACAAAAATGGATGGGGCTTGTTCACTCATCCTCATCTAGCTCTGTGGAAGGAGCTAGGTGACCTCTGCAACTCTGCACCTTTACCTCACGCTACTCCCCTGTTTCCTTGCCCTGGCCTGTCCTGGGTTAAATCCCTAAGTTTGTCCCCTTATCCTTTTACTCTGTATTGCTGATATGAAAGGAAAGACATCACCTTTGCTATCCTCCAGTTTTCACTCCTCGAGGGGGAATGAGGAAAGGCTAGGAAGAAGCCAGGAGAATCCAAGCCACAGGTGGTATTTTTCCTGCCACCTGCTTTGAAGAAAGTCCTTCAAAACCAAAGATAACTGTGTGGACTTGCCTGTCAAAAAGGGAGCTTGCCAGAAGGCATTTCTCTTCCTGCACACTGCCCAGTTTCCAGGTGATCCACAAAGCACAAGCCAATCCTGGACTTCAAGAGCAGCTCTGGCTCTTGCTTTTTCTGTCGCTTGGACGGGAGACTGCTGCACCACCATCCTGCAAAGAGGTAGCGTGGCACACAGCCTACGTCTACAGGTTCTGCCTGTGCTATCAGTAAGGTGCCAGGGCTAGAGTGGCTAGGTTTTTCATGTAATTTGGCTTCAAAGCTACATTGCTGCCCCTACCTGCTGTAAGTCGTTGGCAGGGGGACCATGCATGAAGTATGAAATGTCTTGGAAGTCCTTCAGAGAAGGCTGTGGCTATGCCACTTCTGGCATTGCAAACGTCAGGTCAGTATGAAAACTAGTCTAGGAAACCATCAGGAAAAGCCTTCAGATTTAAAAGCATCATGCACACCAGGCAGGGTATGAAATAAATGTGAGGAGTGTCCTGCTGGTCAAAACTTGTGCTCTACATGGAACAACGACCACAACGCTGCAGGACAAAGCTCTGTTCTGCTTAATAAAGGTATACAGATCCTTCATTCTTTGTGTGTGAGTAGGCGCAGCTCTGCAGAAAACCCAGCATCCTGACGGTGTGCACCAAGATCACATGCTTCCTCCATAGTAGAAGATTCAAGCATGGGCCATGGCAGACGTGGCCACTAAAAGTTATCTGAAAGGTGCCGCCCACCACAGCCCCAGTCAAATCGTCACATGTAAAATTGTAGCAAGGGAAACTGTGCAGCTGGTGAGCCCTTCGCACAGCACGTATTTTAAAGGAGATAAAACTAGTGTTCACCTATACTGACTTTGTGGAGCTTTTTTTGTGTTTCTGACAACTAGGGGCAAGCAATCTCCTGAGCCCATTGCACAACCCCTTGCAAGGCTGCAGATGGGTCATTTCACAAGGCATCGGTACCAGTACCAGCAGGAACTGTGACACAAGAAGGCCTTGGCAAGGGCTAGCTCTGGAAAATTAAAAAGCCAGAACATATGTGTGGTTTTGTCCAGCCACTTCTCAGAAAGGCCTGTTCTACCTTCCTGGGCTCTTCTGCATGCACAATAAGCCTTTGCAATTTATTAGTAATATTATTAATCTAAGACCAGTATAAAATATATCTGATTCTTTCCTTAGACTGCTCAGTTCCTTAAGGAAATTAAAGGAATTAAACTAAATGGAAAGGCCCCTACTGGATGTCTTTAACATCTTTTCCTTTAGCTCCTTTTAATGACCAATCTGATGCCTTTGAAAAAAGTCCCATTTAGCAATGAGAACTTTCCCATGTAGCCATAACTGTGTCTGGGTATATGTCGCATTGGCCTTCCAGTGCTAACTATTGCGACAATTTTTTTGCAGGGTTGTGTCCCATCATCCACAATTATATTGCTGCTATTATTGTGGCCAACCAGATCTCTCTCTATCCATGAACAGTGGCTAGTATCGTACTTTTCAGGGGGGAGTGGGGGGGTAGTGTTATCTTTTTTTCCGTGCAATCACCAACTGGAACAACTCTGGTGGCCCTCCCTAAAGACACCAAAGGGATGTGCCTTTGCAATGTTGTGATTGAGAAATGGTATAATTCCTCTGACTGAATGTCTGGCAAATTCTACTCAGAAGCCCATGAGCTTATTCTGGGCTGTCCCCATGTCTGTGTGAGCATTTTGTCCCAGCCCTCGATCACCACTGGTTAGATGTCCAGTACGGTTTTATATTTTCTGGGGTGCTTCAGCACTGACATGGCTTTCATGAAGTCCTTTCAGCTGAGATGGAGGGGATAGTCTACAATTTGTACAGGGGAAAGGTGTCCTTTTTGAAGTGTTCTTCCATTTTCTGTTGTTTCTGTGCACACACAGCAGAGGTGAACCACAGCTGGTGCACCACTGGAAGCGTTTTTGCCCTTCCAGGCAGTCTCCAACAGCAGGCATCTGAGATGCAAGAGTCCACATGTTGCATCTTGTGCAGCAGGTCAGAGAGTATTTGCTGTTATTCCATTGAAAAAAATTATGAAATAATATCTGGAAGGGCACTGGAGGCAGAAATTGCTCATGCTGGCTAGAGGTGTTTATTTTGCCATCAGCCAGGTTCTTCTATGTTAAACAGTTATGGAGCTAAAAATAAATACATGGCCCATTAACCTTCAAGTGCTTTGCAGCAATTGCCTGGAGAAAAAAGACAGGAAAAATGGGTAGAACCTGAAACAATAATTAACAATGACTAGACGCTGAAAGAAAAACATGGATGAGGTGAGAATTACAGGAAAATTCTTTTCCCAGGGGAGCTCTGCTCTTCACACACTGAAGCTCACTGGCACCTCCCCGTCAGGGACTTGCAGCAGGACTGTTTGCAGCCAAAGGTTTTCCAGAGAAAGTGCCTTTTTGATTCAAGAGTGTATACTTGCCTGTGTTTTTGCTGCCAGCCTGGCTTTCTGTGCCCTTAATCTGACAACACACCTGAGACATAAGGAATCTGGTGACTCCCATTGCACGGAGAAGGAGCAGCAGGAATGGGGGACCTGATTCACTCTCAAGGGCACAGAGGAAACCTGTGGGTGCCTTGGGACCTAAACTACTAGTCTGTGCTGAGCCTATCAACAAAGCCAGGACATATTTTGAAAAACATTCCCTTTTTGCCATCTAAAATGTAGCCAGAAACTTTTGGACCAGCTCTGCTCCTCATGAAGAAAAGAAGGTCCGTGAATCATGCAGCTGGGGTGATTTACTTCATCCAAGCTCCAACTGAACTGTCAGGCAGCTTCTCATGCACCAGGTTTGCTCCCTGCCCCATTCTCATCCCAGTAAAGTGCTGGGGGTCCTTTCATCTTGCCTCATATTCCCTTCCATCTTGCCTCTTACCCACACACCCCTGGAGCCATTGCTCAGCCACTGCTGCCTAATGTCAAGACACTTGGTTGGAGAGGAGGGCACGGCTCTTCTCCTTCTCCATTTGGAAGAAGCATGGCCCAGGCTGGAGAAGAAACTGGGGACAACAGCTGCAGCCAAGGACTGTGCCAACCCATAGAGACATACTGCTTGTGCTCAGTGTCACTCCCATGCACAACACGGAAGAGGTGTGAGACACAATCCTTAATCCCTTAGTCTCTCTGGGCCACCTACCAACCAACAGCACTAATAATAATAAATGATCTCACCTACGGATATTGAGTCATGTTTGCAAAGGGCTCAGAAATGCCTGTCTGGAACATCCCACAGAGGTGTGGTGTTCTCCCCTGCACCCAGTGCCTGTACAGCCCTGAAATGGTGAGGGGAGGGATGCTGTATTCAAACGTGTAATGCTTCATTCAACGCAGGCAAAGTCTAAATGTGCTGAGCAGAAACTAGATCCTCTAATTAAAAAATAGCTCTTTGTAAAAGGATAATGATTTACTTTTTTTTTTTTTTTACACGAAAATGAAATTTTAATTACTTCTGTGTAAATTGAGGCAATTTCCAACTCAAGTAATTTTCAAGGGGAGTTTTTGTTCATTGTTTTTTGGAGTGTTCAGGACTCAGCATCTTCTTTTAAATATATCTGTCTTCTAGTGAAAAATAATTAATGGCTACAACCATTTGATTAAATGGTTCTCTGGAGGACTTACCTGCAGCCATTCCTGAAAGAGGTGCCTTGTAAGATCAAACTTCTTACAAATCCCATAGTGATTGCCATTCTTCTAACAACTGAAGTGCCTGAAATACAATAAAAGCAAATATAAAAGTCTACAACTGTTGCAGTTAGAATTTAAGAAGTGTAGCTAATTTTTCTAATTAGCTTCTCTCTTCAGAGAACAAAGACAGAAGCACCACTACAACCAACACAGTTTCCTCAGAGTTACACAAGCTTTGCATTTGCAACAGCCATAACATCTGGGGGACATTTTTAAACTCTGTCAAAAAGATAGTGACCTTTTCTTTCTTGCAGCTTGATGGGTATTCCCAGAAAAAATAAATTCAATTTGATCTCCTGACATTTCTTCTCCTATATGCCCAGGTTACTCAAAGGCCATATCTACATGGTATAGAGAGAGGGAAGAAAACAAACCATGTTCCCAGGGCTCTGCAACTTTGCATTAATCCAGCCTGGAATGATAATGGCTTCTCTTCTGCACTCTGCAACATATAACAATGCCTTCCCTCTTTGGTCTCTGAAATTAAATTCTTGAAGATTCTTGGCTTTGTTTTGGCCTAGTTTTGCTTGCTTTTCCTTGCCTTTATTTTACTATATATCTTTATTTTCAACGACTTGAAACTGGAAGAGCACCAAACCTTTGTATACCCAGACTGGGATGCAGGAATCCTTGCATCTGTTTAAGAAAAGCTTTCTATTTCTATTCCTATTTGTGTTGCTGGAAGTGATTATTTGCTAAGGATTAAACAACACGAGTTTTGAGATGAGTCTTAACACTGATTTCTTGGGGCATAGCACACCCTTTATTTAACACAGGTACAAAAGATGTTTCACCTGGACAAAACTACCCAGTGACAGCAGCATCCAGGTTTCTTGCCCTTTCTTGGATGCAGCTAGTCTAGGCTACTTTTAGACAGAGGATACTGCTCTTGAGGAAATGCCAGTCCCAACCAGTATTGCCAGTCTTCTGTTCCTTGCTAATATCTGGTATTTTATACTCTGCCTTCTGTAATTTTCCTTTTTATTTCAAAGCAGGTGTGTGCAGGTACACGTGGTATCCCAACAGCACTTCCACTCTTTTCCTTCCATCCTTCAAGCCCAAATCCCAACCCATCAAAATGCTTCATTTAGCCACATTTACTTTATGCCACAGCAAGCAACGACTGGCTGGAAATAACCCCAAGGCAGACATCCAGGAAACGCAGCCTAAATCTGACTGTTTTAAGAGCGTCAGGCTCTCAGGACAGAGAGAAAGTAGATGTACTGCCTGACAGTGGGAATGGGGCTGCAGGTGAGCTCATGAGCCTGGGTGTGGCACTGAAAACACCACCACAACTGCACTGTAACAATAAAATCTCTACCAGTGACTGTTGTAGCTGCATCAGAGCAGTACCATCAGCAGCACCATCAGAATGGAGGGAGGAAGGCAAACTGCATGAGGGCTCTGTTGTTTTCCACAGCACACTACATTAATTATTCATATTTTTTCCAGGACTTCTGCAGGTAATCTTAAAAATATTTCTGCAGTGAATATTTGTTAAATTATGCATGGTGTTTACTTTCATTCTTCTCCACTTCTGCCATCTTTCATGAATATAAAAAGCAGAAATCTAGAAAGCTGTCTTACTTCTGATGGCAAAATTTTCCAGAGTGATCGGTTTGGTTATACAAATCCATACTTGTGCTGGTGCTGCCATTTGCTTCAGCAGGGTTTCTGCAGGGCTTGGGAACTGACTGCATGAATATGGGACTGAAGCATTGCCTCCTCTGATGAGGAAGAACAGGAAGGCAGGTCTGCACTGCCTGGCCATTGCCATGTACACATGAACTGCCTCCAAACAGCTCAAGCAACATAATAGAGTCCAACAAAATTAATGTCGAAACCTCAAAATCATGGCAAGGCTCAGATATGATAAATAATAACTGTTTGCTAGGGACAGAGCCAGCAGTTTGGTGATGGTAAGGGAAGAGTATGCTCACAGTCAGAAATGAGAAACCTGTCACACACATTCTTTTGTTTCCCAAGAAAAACTGCCTGTGGCTTTCTCTTGGAAGCACTGGTACGTCTTCAGGCTCTGGTCCTCAATATAAAGGCTAGATGTTCCCAAATGTGCTTGTTCTGGGGAAATTGGGAACATCTCAATACACAAACAGGAACGTGACTCCAGGAACATATACAGCATTGCACCTGCTTTGCAAATCAGGCCTTTAATTCCTTATCATACATGACTGAAACAGCGAATGAATTTGCTTTAACTGGTGTAAACCCAAGACAACTGATGTAAAAGTCTCGCTTTTTCTTAGTTGTTGCCATATTGCAATGAAGAATGTGTCAGTCAAAATGAGATCCAAAATCTGCAACTGAGATTCTCACACACACTCAGAGCCAGCTTACTTAGTTTGCACCAGGGCTAGAAATCCCTTAGATATTGTATCCTATTAGAGAAAACCAAGTTTTCAAAAAACAAGTGTACAAACTGCCACAGTAATTAAAAACTTCACTATTTTTTTTTTTAAAAAGAAACTCAGGTTCCCAACAGCTTCCAGTAAAAATATATGCTCTCAAAGAAGTAAGTGGTTCAACTGATACTTGCAGTTCAAAATCTGAATGTAAATTTACCGCTATTAAGGGATTCTGAGCAAAAATATAACTAAGTAAATAATGCCTCCCCAAAAAGTAAGAACAATTTTTAAAGTCCTCATGTATATTGAATGTGTTTGTCCAGCAAAACTTTCCCGTAGTTTGCTGGGCTGTATTTACGCAGCTGAGCCTGCTGACTGCAGGCAGGGTGGGAGTCATCGGAGCAGATGTAGGCATCTAGCAATGGAGTGGAACAGACACTTCCAGGACATGAGACATCTTATCCCAGAGTACCTGTCTAAAATAGATCAGACATACCGCAGATCTGAAAATATCTGCTCCTTTTCAACTCATAGCAAGCTTGGGTGGCAGGCTCTGATACAGAGGTCTGGATGAGGTTGGACTTGCCCTTAAAGGCAGGTGGAGCAGATCCCTGCCAGGAAAACACTGGGTCTGCAGATCCAATCCACTGCAGTAACAGGTAGCTGTTCCAGAAATCGGCCAAACTCCACCTCAATGCCAGGTGGGAAGCTCGCTCTGCTACTTCATTTTATGTTCATCCTCAATGTATCGATAATCTGTCATAGTATGATATTAATTATTCATGGTATTAAACAATAGTTTGTTATGGTACCTTAAGATAGCCACTGTCTCACATTTCCCTGCCTCTGGAAACACTTCCCCTGGGACCATTTGGAGGTATCATACTGCCAGCACATAGTCACCTTGAGTTTGGCTGCTGTACCCAAGTGTTCCTCCTCCTCCTCCTCCTCCTCCTCCTCCTCCTCCTCCTCCTCCGCCGTTTCCAGCTGATGAGCTCTGAGCTTAACCTCTTAATAGTCCCCTGGTACCTGGTCCTCCACCTTGCACTCCTGTGTGCAATTTGATTCCTGCTACTTCAGTCCTCTGGGTCATCTGATTACCAGTCCCCATCTCCCCCTGGACCAACAAAACCTCCGAAGTTTTGGCCAATGCCAAATTTAATTGGCACCCTCACGTACTGAGGTCATTACTGAAGGGCTGATCCCAGAACAGATGTTTTCTTTAAATCAGACATAATAAAAAGGATATCCAAGTCCTTGGATTCTTTTTCCCAAACTCTAGCTTAAAAGTATTCTAGTCCTTAGATAGTCACTGGCAAATTATGCCTTGTCACACTGAAAGAATTATTTTATGAATTGTTCTTTTTTAAAAACCAAGTCCATGTAAAGGAACTCAGGATTATGCAGAAGGATTATACTGGTAAAATTCCATATGCTGTTGCACATATTAATGTATCAAACATGTATTTTCCTAAAGAAATCTTCCTGTATTGCAGTACGACAGAGAAGTATTGTAGCCCAGATTAATAATACTTTGCCAACCATCTCAATATATTGAGATCATCATTATTTACCATTCAGACTCCATAGCAACACTGAATGTAAATATATTTAGTAATATTCTTATACATGGAGATTAAGGCTTTGCACATTCCAGCTGTGAACATGCCGGGAGAAGAAACAGGGATTCCACCTGCTATTGTGTTTGTTCAGTTGGCTGAAAAAATCAAACACCAGTTTAAAGGAATATTTTGTTAAAGAAAAGGGATTTTATTCTTTGAAAAAAAATCCAAGTTATTGGGCAGCTTCTTGTACTCTCCTAGTCCATTTGGAGCTGCTGCTGGGCAGGGTAATAACACCTATCTCTCTGTCTTGCTGCAATTGCTTCTTTATCCAAGCGTATTATTGGCCAATATCAGTTGCGTACTGTTGGATTTCTGTCTGGAGTGTCTCCTGCAATGCCCCTGTGGTGCTGGGCACCCTCAGCACTCCTTAGCAAAGGCAGCCCTGCAGAAATGCTGAATGAGCACAGGAGGTGGGAAGTGCTGAGGGCACTGGGAACAAATGCACATCCATCACCTTATAGGTCCCGCAAGGAGAGACTGGCTCTCGGTTTTCTAGTTTATGTATTCTGCTCATGGTTTTTAACTAACAGTAGCATTACACTAAGATATTTTATAAAACTTTCCTCGTCACCAGCGTTATATGAGTTTTGGTTCCTCCATGGAGGTGACAGGAGGCTGTACTTTTAATGAGTTTCCCTGTGACCTCTTGTCAGGAGCTGGTAGTTTCTTGCACTATGGAAACGTTAGAGGAATCCAGAAGAGAAATTAACTACTAGCAAGAAAATTTGGCATAAGAAAATGAGACTCAGCAAGGAAAGAGAACAAATGTATGCTACTGGGGCCTGTTTTCTCTTCTCCTTCCCAAGTGTTCTGTGCCATGCTAACCCTTGCAGTCTCAGATGAGTCATTCCTGATGCATAAGGGTATAAAGGAGCTCCAAGGTAGGTTCTTGTTTCTGTTTCTTCTAACCTGAGTATTTGCATTACAAAGCAAATGCTCGGTTCTGCAATTTGAGCTGTACCTATGTACCTCCTAAAAGCAATTTAAGAATCAAATTTAAGAACCATCAAACGGGCTCTGCCAATCCCCAGGAGGCAATGATATTTAAGCATGTAAAGGCAAGATAGTTCCTTCTGCATCAAATTGCAGGGACAGAATTAAAAGTTCTGTATATTTGTCTTTACTAAATAAAGCAAGAACTGAGCTTAACATATCTGATCCCAACATCAGGAAAACGGATTAGTCTTGCAGATGCTAAGAAGGTAACAAAGCATGAAGTTGTCACACATCAGGCCATTCTCTTTTCCCATTCTTTTCTGAGAATATATGAGCCTGATTCAGAGGAATGAAAATTATAGCTCACAGATTTGTCCTGTCCTTTGGAAAGCTGCACCCGGCTGCTCCCTGCTTTCCTCGAAGCATCGTCAGCAGTGGTGTGTGGGATTCATATGCTGCAAGTAAGGGCCAATCTGCAGCCAACATACTTATGCTGCTGCAAAAACGACACCTGGAAAGACTGACACAAATTCAGATATCAATGGCTCCCATAATCCTTTTTTGGCAGGAAGGATGGACAAATGACCGAATAGGTATTTTTGATCTGGAATATCTATGAACCTGAAAATAGTGCTGAATTGATTGCCTAAAATAGCACTTTCATCACCCAGCTGCATTTCTTAAACCATGCCTCAAACCCAGAGCATTTCAACTTCATTATTAGTCCTCTGGAATTGCCAGCATTTGAAAAAAAACCCTGAAGGTTGGAGATCTGGGTTCCACTGATTGATCTAATATGATTAAAATATTGTCTCAGATATATGCTGCGTATCACTGTCCTATATTGCTTTTTCTACTATGAATGTAACAACTGACTGACGGATGACAAAGCAAATTACCGCAGGCTTTTAATAAACATGAAGGTACTTATTTATCCAAATATAACCAGGGGCTGTAATTTCACTGCCCTTTGAGAAACAGCTTCCTGCACCTCCTCAAGTCTCTTTGCCTGTGCATGGGGAACACCACACCTTGTCCTATCCATACTCAGAGATGGGATGCAGGCACCTTCCTTCCCTCCACGTTCTTTGTGGAAATATCACCATGTCCTCTTGGTATAGAGAAGAAATTCATATTGTTTCTTACATTTCAGAGGGATGGAAACCCACAGAAGACAGTCTGGCCAGTTTCCTACAGCATTACTTGGGCTAAACCACAGAAGTTTGGGGCATTACGGGGCACGTCCACTGCAAGCAGTGGAACAAGGCACAGATGTGGAGGGCTGGTACCAGGCTGAGGTGCTGTGTCACCATGTGCAGTCTCATGTCTGGGAACCTTCTGGGGAGGTGACTGTGCCAGCAAGTTGACTGCAGTCTGGTCAGCATTGTGCTGTGCACATCTGAGAAGTTACCATTTCTGTAGCAGGGTCAACAGGAGTTCAGTGCTTTCTCTGTTGCACACTGGGGACATACGTCTTGTCTTGCCTTGATCCACTGGTAATATATCATTTCCAGCCTCTCAAAAATGTTACCTTGATAGGTCTTTGTGGAAAACAGGTAGCACAGCAGTAGGAGCATTAGAATAAATAGCAAGACAAGATAAATTCCAGGCCTTGTTATAAGAAAGAAAAAGCCAGCAGGAAAAGGGACAGAAACATGCTGCTGCTAGGAGTGATAGGACAACATGACAACTGGACTTCTTCAGCATAGCACCTTTCCAAAAAACAGGTCTATGAATGGGGTAGGGAAGACCAAACTCTCCACTCTTGGCCACCCATAATTGTCTCTTGACTCACAGTCCTGTGCAAACGAAAGTATGAAGTGTCCTAAGGTTTCATCTCCCAACTCATAGCCTCACATGCCAGACCCAGCTGCCTGTGGGATTTGTGATCAGGGAAATAGCAGGGCTCGATGCTCCTTCCCTATGCTGTGGCCTCTCTCATGAACTTAACATGTTACACATTAGGTCTGATATATTAAGGTGGGCCCGTGTGTTCATCATATGGCCCAGCACGATGTTGTCTTCCCAGGTGGAAAAGAAGACACTGGCATGGCAGGGAGCCAGGAGACCAGGATGAAGGACCGGCTAAGTAGTAAGCACAGCTGGGGTGGCCACAGAAAGAGAAGCAGAGCAGCCACATCACTAGAGTGAGATTTGGATAATTTTACTTGCTTAAGTACTTTTCAGCATTGATGAGGAAATCACACACACTTGGACAAAAGGTATTTTATTAAACTATGGTTTTATGCAAACTAATCAATAAATGGTGTTTGAATGGTAGCATTTCTAAATTCCTAAACTGGCTGCATCCCTGCAGTCTGATGTTAGCAGAGCCATTCAAGTGATTTGCAGCCTTGTACTCAGCCCAAAACCCATCTGTCATCCTGTCTGTGATTTAGTCTTGCTCAGAAGATGGAACATCTTTTCAGAATTCATCAGTTAGTGAAATGGAAATAGCTACATTTCTATTCAGCCTCTTTTAATATTTTTCTTTGGCTTCCCCCTCTACCCCCATTCTGAAAGCACAATAACCACTAGGAAAAGCTACTTCAATAAGCATCTCGTGATTCTCAGTTAAGACAGACCTGTGCTATTCCTTTCCCTTTAACCTCTCGTGACCAGATGAGGAATATGATTTTACTATGCTTTTTAAAAAATTTTGGGTTTCACTTCAGCACTTCCAGCCTTACCCTGCAGACACTTAGAAGGGAATGATTTCTACTGAACAGTTCTTTGTAACTGATAAGGAAAAAAAAGTCACTGCTTATTCAAGAAGGAAAATGACCTTCTATCTGCAGTGGAGCACAGGATCCTTCCTTTGATCTTACTCCTGGGAATGTTGCAAAATAATAATAAGATAATCCTATCCATATGCCCACATATTTGTTACCAGCCTGTGTGAGGCTCTGCATATTCAGCAGGGCTTTGCAGCTATAAGTGGGAACTGATTTTTCTAGGCTGGTGGAGGGAAATATGCCTCCCCTCCTCCCACCTATCTGTCTTTACCTGACATTTTCTAGCTAAGCTCTGCAAACAGTTGTGTGCTTGATTTTCTTTCCTTGAAAGCCCTCTCTCCACCATCCATCACCTGGCCTCACACTAACGCTATGCCTCTGTTTCCTTCCTCAAGCAACTGCCTCCTGCAAGCTCCATCTCTGCATTTCTTTCTCTCTGGTGCAGGCTTGGAAAGTCTCAATGCCAAGTTCTTCTCAAGGTTGTCCAACCTGTCTGGAGTACAACTAGACACAAAACTTTATTCTGCTGTCCTCAAGGTCCTGGTTTTATTATTAGACTTTGCTCACTGTTTGGCTAAAATGTTTGAAATTGCAATGTTAGCTCTACCTCAGCTTTGTTATTACACAAACCAAGTGGAAATCTGCTGATCAAAACTCCCATGTACTTCAACCGGGCTAGGATTTCAGCTGACTGTCTCTCTGAAATACATCTTTTAGTACTGCATCCTTGCCTCAGACACTTCTGGGGAGGTCAGTCCTTGGGTAAGGTCACCAGCAGCTTCCAACCCACCTACTTCTTTCTTGTGTTTCTGAAACCATATTCTGACAATGCACCAGAATACAAAGATGACCTCTGGTCTTCCACCTGTATCCCACAGCGAATCCTTGACCCAGAGTGTATCACTGGATTTTAGCGAGGACACCATACACAGCACAATCCTACACCAAAGTGATATATAAATGAAAGTTAATATATTAAAGAATGAAGCGTTTTTCACAGTCTTTCACATTCTGCCCCTGTAAATATACAGGAACACACTGGCAGTGGTGCAACAAGATGGATGCCCATCCATTCCTGTCAGTACTTCTGTGGACTGCGTGCAGCACACAGCCCAGCTCCTCTGCCTCCCAGCTTTCACTTCAGTCGTGCAGTGGGAGCTGCACTCTGTGTGCCAGGGTGAGCCGGCAGGATTTTGCTACATTCTGCTTAGCTCTGTAGCTGAGACTGTTTGGAAAGATCTGGGTCAGGTTCAAAGAAAAAGCACTTTAGCAGGCAGAGCACTGCTTTTTTTCAGAATGCACTTGTAAGAATGAGGCACAATACGCAGCCGTGAGAAGCTCTCACCCTGTCCTCAGCAGAGCACACAGACCCTGCAAAGGGCACAGCTCCTTCTTACCCTGCAGAACACAGACCCTGAAAAGGGTAAAGCTCCTTCTTGTCCTGCAGTCTGTCCTGCTAGGGTACAAGGACTCTGACCCAGAGTGCTACAAAAGAACTAAAAGAGAGCAAGAGAAGGAGATGCAAAGACCAAAAGCTTTCTCGAGTGCTACCAGTACCTTCCCAGGTAGCCCTGTGCCTATTACTGTACCTCTCTCAGGGTTTTTTTTCCTGATGGTAAAAATGAAGCTGGTTTTACAAACTTCCTCACCAGGTATTTGACTGGAGAGTCATGAATCTGCCTTAGTGGAGTATTGTCATCTTGAATGTCGCGTTTGCATAGCTGGTTCCTATGGCTCCTCTCTACCTCTGTCCTCCTTGGTCCTATTTCCTTTGTATCCAGGATAATCACAAGCATCTGCTACCCAGAGTCAGCAGCTTTTGCAGATTATGCAGCTTCTGAGACAGCGTTGGCCTCTTTTATTTTGTCAATATGAAGACAGAGGCTGTGTTTACCACCCGAGCTGCTGAAACGTCCTCTGAGACATTTGTAGGAAGACCTGTTTATCTCACATTTTTGTACTCTGCCAGAAACAAAGAGGGAAGATCAAATTCCAGGAATAAAAGGCACAACATTAACTAAAACTTAGTTTGCCTGCTATAGAAGGTCTACATCTTAACCTTATAATGTACAAAGAAATAAATAACAAGCTTGGGGTGTTTTGTATTCTGAAGCTGCGTTAGAACTGGGCATTTTGAAATAGCCCAGAAAAAAGGGGGCCAAGACAGTGCTGCATGAGGCTGGTGATCTAAGGGGGAATGAACAAATTAGGATGTATCAATCAGGATCCTGATTTTGCAGGTCAGGGCCAGCTCTTATTTTGCAGGTGAGGTCCAGCTCTTGGATAGAATGACAAGGGACCTAAGACAGTTTTGTGATACCTGGCTGACTCACCTACGCATGGAATGAATCAAAGATAAAATACCTATTTATCCAGAAGGACAAATTTATTTATCTTTTGTCCCTGTAGGGGTAATTTTGTTGGTAACACTGGAATTATCTGGAGATTCACTAGTCTGAATGGGCTCAGCATCTTCCCCCGCGTAAGCTGAGGGCTGAAGCAGCAAACAGATCAGCCAGCAGTGTAAGAAACATAGGAGTTCACCTGCCAGATGATAATAGCAGGGAAAAGAAGATTTTCAGAATTCAGGTCCAGGAGTAAATAGTTCCACATAGAAATATTTTCATAAATAGGCTTTTAGTTCCTAAGTCATACTCATTTCTGAGTAGTCCAGGTTATCACACTTTGCCTTTCATACTTGCTTGCTTGCCAGGTTATATTAGTTGTTAAAAAGACCTTGCCTCTAAGGCTTTCTGTGCCCACTATGCTGCTGCCCAAAATGGCAATAATTTTGCCTGTTCCTGAAATGTCAAAATGTATTTTTTGCCTATGGGACAGAAGCAATTTCTGAAAAATAGACACTTAAATACACAGCTAAAATGAGTTGACCAAACCAGACTGCAATCTCCTGTTCCTACTTTTATCTTCACTTTTGTATATTGTATTTCTGTATGAAGCAGCCATAGGCACAGTCCAAAAATATCAAAAGGAGATAGTAGTAGTTAAAGCCAGCAGCATTGTGACCATTACTTGCTCTTAATGACAGTTTATGTTTGATTTTCATGGAAATTCATTAGTAGTGGAGGAATCTTCTAGATCATCTCTGAAGGACTGTTCCTAACAATTTATGTTCTAGTGTTCTGGCCAGCAAATCTTCAAAGTCCATCCAGCTTTTAAAAGTTGGATTAAACAGTCAGGCAAGACAAAGATGAAGGTGACTCATATCACATCATTTTATCCATCTGAAAAGCTATCCCACCAAAAAAAAAGACCCCCTCCAATCTATCCTTCAGTGCAACAGTTTAGGAAATTGTAAAATATTTAACTAAAAACCCTTTCACAGAATATCTGAAAATTATTTTATGAGTTGCTGGACCATGGTGTTTATCTTCTTGTCTGTCCTGAATTTGTTTGTATTCACTGCCATAGATTTATATCAGAAAATAAACAACAAACTGGCTTTTGCTTTGTAGAAATGTTGGAACAGCATCAAATATTCCAGCCAGATATTTGCAGGCTGATATTCCTAAGCCCCTCAGTGTGTACCTCTACAAGTTGCAGACTGAGCATTTAATTTTTTTCGTTCTCACCTACAGATGCCCCAGATTCAATTCTTGTACAGGTGCAGAAAAAACCCCACAGCATTAGTTTTGACAGTTTTGTCCTTCTGAAAACTAAGCTGCTGAGGAGAAAACAAAATTCCACCATTTTTGCAGATGCTCTGTAATGACATCAGGTGTCAGCCCCACAGGCTCCAGGGCAGAGCTGAGGGATTTACTGAACTACTGCTGACCAAGCATGCAGGAAGCAGTCTAGCCATTACAGTATGCCACTGCTCTGCCAGGGGGGTTGGAGTAGATGATCTTTCGAGGTCTCTTCCAACCCCTAACATTCTGTGATTCTGTGAATATGGAACTTGGCACAGATTAATTTGTCCTGCTGAGAAGCATACATTATATATATTGGCAAGACTGGTGAAAATGAATGGCTTTGCATGCCTCCTCACTTTGGAAACCCGTTGTCACATCTCAGGTAGCAAAATTCAGTCTCGGGGTGGAGCTTCAGGATGGATTATTGGTTTTTTTGCCCTCCTCCCCAGTTTGCCTGTTTTGGGACTGCTGGTCAGAGATTTTGCAAGAGAAACTCTAATTTGAGGTCCACTACAGAAATGTCAGATTACACACAACTCCACTGCTGGAAGATATTTTTCTTCCCCACTGCCCACAGGAATAGTCTCAAGCCTTGCTTGAAACTTGCTGTTGTTGTCAGTGTTGATAGGCCAAGAAAATAATATTCAAAAGCATGAGGTACCTTCTAACCTGTGAACTTTCCCATTAAGTTGACATACAGTAGTGGTGCAAAATGCATCAGCCTGCAGATAAATGGAAACTGAGTTTCCAGTGCTGTCAGTCTGACACCTTTCCTGAGCTCTAAATTCATCTGAAAATCTAAATGAGGGTGGTGAGGAGGAAAGCTAAATGCAAAACTGGTATCTTTGCTTCCCGTGGAAATGCTAAAATTAAATCCTTTTTAGTAAGAACTTCCATTCAAGAGTTATTTTAACTATGAGAGACAAGTACATTGTTACTAATGGAATATTTTCTCTCTCTCTCTCTTTTTTTTTTTTTTTTTTTTTTATCAGGAGAGAAAATAAACTGGCAAAGAAATTCTAGGATAATATAAATCCATTTAATTAAAATACAACATTCCATATAAGTTTGTTGTTTGTTTGTTTTCTTTTTTGCTTGGGATGCTTCCAGCCAAAGATCTGGCAAGTTATAAATAAACAGATCAAATTATTGCAAACATCACTCTTCAAGAGTGAATATAGAAACAACAATCTGAAAGGGAACAGGGAACAGGGACAGAATGATCTCTACAGTTGCTGCAAGAACTGCCTGCTCAACATTGGAATGATGGGATTTTTATGCATCATCTGGCCTTAGTCACTGAATGAATGAAATGAAGCAAAAAGGCAAGATACATTTTTCTTACTTAAAATAATTAATAATGTATAGCAACAGCATGCAATGTGTTATAATATACTAGCACAAAAAGAGGCATATGATGCCTGAACATGGTGAAAGGAGATGGGCTCTTACCTTGTTGCCCTCATTCTGCTGGTACTTCCACCAAGTCTGAGCCTTGTCTGGATAAGGACTGCAAAACCAGGCTTGCATCTGCTTTGGAGCCTTGGCTGAGATGAAGCGATTCACCTTCCCATTCTCTCTGCCAGAGAGAGTTTTTCCCCATGTTCACACATGAGGATCAGACCTTTGCTAGGCCTACTGAGAAACTTCAGACATTATAATCTCCAGGGAAAAAGGCGGAAGAAAAGAAACATTATTCCCACGATAGAGAGAAGGAACAAAAACCCAGAAGGTGCAGTGCATGCAGAATTAAATCTCAACCTGTTGAGTCCCAGCCTATTGCTAAAATATCTGCCCAGTCTTTCTCTCTGCAAAAGTTCTGGCTGTTGAACTCAACTTTAGGACCCCGCAACTAAACTCTGCCAAAATCTCTGTGGTCTGTCTGTGTGTGTGAACATGTGTCTGCCATTAAGCAGAGAGAAGAGGAAGGGAGAAAAAGAGAAGAGTACGAGACAGAGCAAGAATTCAGAACAAAATAATGATACCTGTCACTGTCATCAATAGTACAGAGTTACAGTATCAGCACTGTGCATTACCTTTTTTCATGTGATAAGGCAATTGAAAGCTGATATATAAATAAGTACTGTTGAGCACTAAGCTCAAGGACCTTGGTTTCTTGTAGCCTTGTACCTGCAAGTGTTCACTGGAGGCTATCTTAAAGCTGGGCCCTTGATAAGCGCTCTCTTCTGCTTGGAGTGTTTTGTTACCTGATAAGAAAGAGGTGGTTCTTTCTGTGGTCTTGCTTGCTTATGTGCCCTGCCCATGTGTCTGGTTTACAGAGCTGGCAGGAACTCTGTTACTTCCCTGTTCTCCACTTCTTAGACTCAGCTAAAATCTACCAGTGGCTTACGACATAGAGTGGGAGGAATGGCACAGGCAGGAGACAGACTGGTAGGTAGGCAGACGAAAAGCATGAGCTTGTAATTACAATTTCCTTCAGAGAAGAAGCTAAGATTGTCTGGATTTTTTCCTTAATGTTTGAGATCTTGCAAATGAAAATTTAAAATAATTCACATGAATATGACACCTAAAGAATGGCATAGCTTATTTTCACGTAGTCCATTTCTTCTCTTCTTAGCATCTCTTACATGAAAATAGTGGTGTTAAATGGTACTAAGGAGAAAAAACCTTACTCAGACAAATTGCTTGACTGTGCTGACTTCTACCTGCACATTATCTCTGTGAAAAGATCAAAGTAACAGGAAACTCAAACAAATCAGGAAGAAACCCATACTTTCCTTTCCTTTCCTTTCCTTTCCTTTCCTTTCCTTTCCTTTCCTTTCCTTTCCTTTCCTTTCCTTTCCTTTCCT
>WTSP01013103.1:58216-78727 GCA_025331215.1 Actenoides lindsayi
CCTCCCCTCTCCTCTCCTCTCCTCTCCTCTCCTCTCCTCTCCTCTCCTCTCCTCTCCTCTCCTCTCCTCTTCCCTTCTATAAAGGTAAAAGAAATTACAGTTAAAAATCTTTCGGGGTTAGGGGGTTTTGTTTCTTCTCCGTTGCTTCTCCAGAGAATTACTACTAAACCAACTCACCTTGCTAAAGTTTTCTCTTATAAGGAAGAATCATATTTGTACAGGTCACTTGCAATATGGATCCCAGCACCAGAAGAGTCTTCCCATGTGGATATGCAGCTGTAGAAAAAGGAACACAAACAAAACCTGGATGTCCAGGAAATTTTGCTGTACTTAGCATTCAGAAAACAGTTGTGGCCAATCATGTAACACAGCTTTATTCAATTGCATAGACTGAGAATAAAAGAGAGTTCAAGAAACATAAGTGAATAGCAAAAGTAGTGTCCTGTGAGAGGTAAAAGAAAGGACCTGCTCAGTGTGATGATATTCTGTCTTTAAGGACTAAGCATTCCTTTTATTTCAGCTGCTCCAGATTTTATTCTTACACAGTGGTACTACAAATCCTTATTCTTATTTTTTTTTTAGCTCTTCTAAGCTGCCATCAGTTTAACAGTATTCTTAGAGGGATTCAGACTCTCTTATCCTTCCCATGAAAGGATGCTCCTCTGAGTAGAAGTAGGTATTGTGTTTCCTTCCCACCATCCTTGTTCCTGTCATTGGTTATTTAATTCAAGTCTGAGTTATTTAAGGGATTTAGGAGCTTGGCTTTCTAAACCCTTCTTAAATCAAATTAAATTAAAAACACATTCTAAATAGTATCTACATTTAAAATGAGGGCAACTCATCTTCTCCTGCTCCAAAAAAAACCAAAACAGAAGTTATGTTTTTGCCTTGAGCTCAATCCTTTCACTGTCTCCCTGATGTGGCTGGGAGGAGATTCACTCCAGACTGATCCTCAAACATGCCTGTGGATGTGGGTTGAGAGATTTTTCAGGCCACAAACACCCTTCCCCATCAAACCATGTTGCTCTGGGGAGCAGAGAGAGTGTTGCATGTGAGCATTCCTCAGTGAGATCTCTGCTGCTGAGTTGAGAATGTATTTCCACCTCAAGGATCCCTCCTGCATCAGGAGAAATTAATACCTTGAATGGCTCCCCTCTCAGAGAGCACGAGCTTCAGCAAAGCCTAGAGGCTCCAGGAACATCATTTACCATGTGTTTCTGTCCTAGCAACATTGGGCCTAGTTTACATTTGCTCATCAGCAGATTACTGATGGAGTTTTTAAGGCCTCTTGTCAGTAGCCACTTGTAATCTCTAAGCAGACTGATTTTAAGCCATTAGAGAGAGGGTATGTATTTTAGCTTATGACAATGTTTCGACTAGTTGTAATTCAGGTTGGCTGACCCCAAAACTATAGACCACAGGGCTCTTTTAAAGGGATTATAATTGCATGGAGAGGTTTAGCTAGCAAAAGGAAAGGGAGTGTCCCCTTCCTCCTCATTATTTGGAATCTGTGGAAACTATTAATTTGGGGGGAAGTATAAAAACCAGGTAATTCTTTTTTTAAAAAGTCTCACATGCATTTGATCAGCTCTTGTTCTACTTCATTCGGATAAAACCTCACTCCAGTTCACTGCACAAATATTCATTTTCACCTAATATTTATATAGAAAATGGGAACCATCTTACCCAACAACCAGAATGGATACCTGTTAAACAGACTTCTGTCCCTCGTTTTTCAAGTCTTTATGGGATTTTTGTCATAGCTTCTCACATTTTTTCTTAGCATTATTATTGCTAAGAAAAAAGAAAAAATAGCAATAATAGTAGTAGTAATAATAATGATAATTAATAAAAATTATTATGTCCGGCATCTTTCAGTCTAGAAAACTAGACTTCGGATTTTCACTCATTTTGTATTCTGACTTTTCTTCCATTTCTTTCCTCTTTCATGAATCTACTATTCCATTCACCTTCCTTTCTGGGTACTTTCTTGCCTCAGTCCACTTTGGCCTTGTAATTCACACAACTGACGATTTAGTGGCTGTGCCCAGTCTTTGCCACTCACAACTCTCGTTCCTCTGGAATCTACAAAAGATCACTGCTTATCTAACATGAAAGGAGTGAAAACTTTGATTATAACAAAGCCTGACTTACTATCTTCTTGAATTTTCTGGCTTAGAGGTTACGTTATCTTTCAGCAGACTTTCCCAATTTGATCTATATGTACATTTCGATATAACCATTAATGACATATTTATATTTCTTTGTTGCATAGAATCATTGCTCTGTTGACTATGCAGAAAGAGCACTGATTTAGGGAAGAAGAAAGGGAAAGGCAAAATTCTTTAACTGTTCTAAAATACTATAAAGTATTTTAACGCACACAGGAGAACAACGTACTGTTCCTAGGTTTACTACAGCTTTCTGTGACTTTGGGAAGAACATGTTGCCATCCAGGAGCTGGAAAAGCTTGAGAAGTGGGCCCCTGTGAATCTCATGAGGTTCAAAAAGGCCAAGTTCAAGGTCCTGCACCTGGGTCAAGGCAAGCTTTGGTATCAATACAGGCTGGGGGATGATGGGATTGAGAGTAGCCCTGCAGAGAAGGACTTGTGGGTACTGGTAGATGGAAAGCTTGACAAAGTTCTCTCACAGCCCAGAAGGCCAACCATATATCCTGGGCTTCATCAAAAGAAGCTTGGCCAGCAAGTTGTGGGAGGTGATTCTGCCCCTCCACTCCGCTCTGGTGAGACCTCATCTTGAGTGCTGTGTTCATCTCCGGATCCCTCAGCACAAGAAGGACATGACCCTGTTGTTGCATGTCCAGAGGAGGGATACAGAAATGATCAAGGGGCCCTCCCCTATGGTGATAGGCTGAGAGAGTTTGGGTTGTTCAGCCTGGAGAAGAGAGGGCTCTGGGGAGACCTTATTGTGCCTTTGAGTAGTTAAGGGGGCCTATAAAGAAGATTTGGACAGACTTTTTAGCAGGGCTTGTTGTGACATGACAAGGGGTGATGGTTTGAAACTAAAAGAGGCTAAATTTAGTCTAGAAAAAAGGAAGAAATTTTTTACAATGCGGGTGGTGAAACACTGGCACAGGTTACCCAGAGCAGTGGTAGAAGCCCCATCCCTTGAAACATTCAAAGTCAGGTTGGATGGGGCTCTGAGCAACCTGCTCTAGTCAAAGATGTCCCTGCTCACTGCAAGGACATTGGACTAGGTACCTTTAAAAGCACCTTCCAATCCAAAATATTCTATGATTCTATGTTTAAACAGATGGAAAAGACATATTTTAAAGTATTTTGAAAAGAAGAATCTGTTGCTTTCAGACTACAATAGACTTAATTCAATATTTGGTTGAACTGATAGCATCTGAAGGTTAATCTCTGGTTTCCTCCTCATCCAGCTGTGATTCTTACAAACTTTCTGAAATGCTCATGAGAAAAATATGACAAAGCCCGATACCACTTCCCTATTGTTTTGTTAAGGTTTGAGCCTTTATCTGCTACTCTTTTTTTTTTTTTTTTTTTAGCTCCCATAGCAGAAAAACAAGAAATGTCTTTCTTATCCCATGAATTTTTAAATTCTCATGAAGATGGGATCTTTCAAAATAGAAGGCCCCATTGTGTAAGGCCAGTGTAGGCAAAATTGCTCTCAAAGCTGTGTCAGCCTAGAATGCAGTATGTGCTAGGTGTTCCTCAGTCTCCTCGCTTTCACTTTGTATGAATTACCAGGAATAAAGAGGACCTATTTATCCAATATCATCAGGGAAAACCCTCCTCATGAATTCTAGCTGTAGGAAGGCCATGTCAGAGCCAAAAACTTTCCCAACAGAAATCAATAAAATATGTATATTTCCAATGAAAGCAAAGATTTTTGAGAATTCACACCAGTCAACAGGTGTTCCATTGCAAAAATCCTGACCAGCTGTAGCATATGGAAATACAAGGTCATCATGACTCAGTGTTGTCATATCCTGTTCCTTGGAGGATTAATATGGATCAGTAATAACTGCAGCAGCCAGAGCAATTAATAATTGAAAAGGTGCTAATAAGCGCATTGATGAAGTCAGCAGAGTCAGAAATTTCTTACTTATAATATTTTTGCCTCTTTTTGATCCTTTTTAAACCATGTGCTGAGCAAAAAATTGATTTTTTTTTTCTGCCTGTAAGGTCTGACCGTCCTTGAATAAATGGAATTATTTTTGATGATGCTATGACTGGCTGTTAAAATCCCCCCTGAGTTTCTAAGTTTTGCTGCAATCTGTGCTTCTTCTTTGAAGTTGCATGAAATTCATTAATTTAGGGACCCTGAGACCATATTTATTCTGTACAATGTGTTTTTATGCATTAAATATGCAGGTCATCAAATAGGGGTGACCACACATTTCCTGTACATGACTTGCTTCTTCCTTCAAGCTGAGCAATCCTACATGGCTAGGCCCTTTACAATGCTTGCAAGGCCTCCAGTAAGATCCACCAGGAACAGATTAAAATCTTACTCTCTAGGTTCATCTGCTATCTTCATCTTTGACGTAAAGTCAGCTTGAGCTGTAATCCAGGAAATCCTTGCTAGATGCTCAGGCTGATGCTCTTTATGATCTTACCCTGCTGAGGGCTCTGGGCTGGGTGCTGTCTTAATGAAATGACTGTGCTGCACAGGGGAGCTCCTACCTCTCAGATTGCCTTGGCAGAGAGTGGAAAAAAACCCAACTGCACTGTGGGCTGTTCTTAGTTAAGTGCAGGATAAGGAACGATAGGACAAAGGAGGACCAAGAACAAGTAGCTAGTCTCATTTTCCCAGATGCCTCCTCCTTTCCCTTTGGAAAACCTTTCCAACATTACATAATTCCTACCCAAAATGTCTTTGGGATCTTACTAGAGAGACCTTAAATCAGAATTTGCATTGTTTTTTATTTTTCATCACTGAACACTTAATTTATGGCACCTGCAAAATGCCACCTGTGCTTGACAGGGATTATTCTGAATGCAAAGCACAGATTAAATGCAAGGTCTAGAGCCTTGGCAAGTGTGCCATAATTGTGAAGTTCAAAAAGGGATACACAGCCTGCAAACCTAAAGTTTTCCCCCCAAAATTACACAGTGCCCATTAATAGCCACCTGTTGACCTGAGGAACTTCTGAAGCACAGCAGGCTCCTGGGGAAAGGAGAAGGGAATGAGAAAGAGAAGCAGTGTCAAGTTGCAGCTCATGGGGATGAAAGCAGAAATTTCTGTTTCCAACATGAAGAAACCGATTTGTCAAGGTAAGAAGTAGTACAAAATAACACATAATGTCTCTTAGGAGACAGCAACATTGGAGCAGAGTGGCAAGTGTTATCTCATACCCATGGAGGCAAATGCATCAAAACAGCCAGTGTGGGAGAGAACTGGGAAGGACCGTAAGTGTGTGGTTGATAGCAGTCATCACTTAGTAAGGTGCAGTGTGTTCCTGCTCCAAGTGACCTACTTAATGATCATATACTCCCAGCAAACATGACTGATGTAGACAAGGCAGATAAAATACACATGCTTATACTACAAAAGAAAACAACTTCAATTATACTGTTCCGGGGCAATAATCCCATTAAACAAAGGCTGCATACAGATGTGCCATTGATGGAGAAGCTGCACACTAGGAGGATGAAAAGCTGAATATGAGCCAACAATGTGCACTCACAACCCAGAAAGCCAATCGCATCCTGGGCTGTATCAAATGAAGGGTGTGGCCAGCAGGTCGAGGAAGGTGATTCTGCCCCTCTTCTCTTCTGAGACTACCTGGAGTACTGTGTCCAGCTCTGGTGCCCCCAGCATAAGAAAGAAATGGACCTGCTCAGGCAGGTCCAGAGGAGGGCCATAGAGATGATAACAGGATTGGAGTACTTTGTCTATGAGGATAGGCTGAGAGAGTTGTGGTTGTTCAGCCTGGAGAAAAGAAGGCTCCTGGGAGACCTTACTGCAGCCTTCCAGTACTTAAAGGGGGCCTAGAGGAAAGATGGGGAGGGACTGTTCATAAGGGAATGTAGTGATAGGGTGAGGGGTAACAGTTTTAAACTCAAAGAGGGTAGGTTTAGATTAGCTATAAGGAAGAATTTCTTTACTGTAAGATACTGGAACAGGTTTCCCAGAGAAGCTATGGATGCCCCCTCCCTGGAAGTGTTCAAGGCCAGTTTGCATGGGGCTTTGAGCAACCTGATGCAGTGGGAGATGTCCCTGCCCATGGCAGTGGGATTGAAACTAGATGATCTTTAAGGTCCCTTCCAACCTAAACTATTCTATGATTGTAGGAAATACCAAAGCAGGACACAATTATAGGCGTCACTGAAAGTTGCTGAGCTGTGCAGGATCTAAGCAGGAGTGCTTCTAAAGACCAGAGCAAAGATGTGTAACTATATATTTTGCTCATGCATGCTCTGCCTGCTCCTTGCCCTGTTCTCTGATTAAGCAGATGAAAGCACCCTTTTAAAATTACTGGTCTCTTACATCCGTGCTACATGCATGTACCTGTGCCAGTGGGAGCACATCACCTAAGTGGGAGAGTGCAACCCTGAGCTCCCAAACCCATGGAGGAGCCTTAGTCCCGGAGGATTCTTAATCCTTCTCCAATGGCTATGCAGGACTTTAAATACTTGTTTTTTCCACAGATTCTCTGGAATGTATAGACACATATCCCAACACTTCAGCCAGTCTTGATATTACCCCTCCAAGCCGAAAGCAAGAAGTGAACAATATTCTACAGTCTACTAGCCAGCTTCATTATTTTCATTGCAGAGTAAGTCACAAAGAAGATTAGGCCCACGAAAACCTACCACTGCCTCTGATTCAAGTTTTTTTCCAGAACACTCTGAAAGAAAAAAAAAAAAAAAGATAAAGATATACAGTGATAAGTAAGCTACTGAGAGTAAAGAACATAATTATACACATAGACAATGCAAGCAGTTAATCAGCTGCAGCTAGTGAATTAAAATTCAGGACGTCACACATCTTTATTTCTTAAAAAGCTGGTCTCCCATCTTATTTATGTCTAAGGTGCCTTTTATTAAGGTACCAAAGTTCAAACAGAAAATACTTATTGTTTAACTTATTTGTAAAATGTTACATCTTTCCTTACAGAACCCTCAGGTCCCTGCCTTCCCAGCCACCACCTTAGCAGATGTTTTCAGTTCATTGGCATGAATATGAAAACAAATATGGGTAACATTAGCGAGGTAGTCTGACCTTAAATAAAAATTATCGATTACAGTTTTTGATTACTGGAACTGAAGGCTAAAACTGTGTTTGGAGCCAGCATGGAGACTGTGCTGAGCTGCAGTACAGCACCAAGGGAAACCACATGAGAGCTGGCTTCAGGCCATGAACATCATACAGTGACACACCAGACTGAAGAGCAATGGCCAGAGGCTGAGTTCAGAAGGGTAACACATCGGTATTGCTCATTTTGGGCCTGGACAAGGAGCCAGCAGGGCTGGGGTCAGACTGGTTATTTAAGAACAGGAGCATAGCTGGTATACTCAGCATCTAATGAGATCCTATGAGACTGAAAAGCGTGCTGGTCGCTGGCTACCACTGTCTGCCTCAGGGGATTTGGGAGGAATAGCAGTAGATTTAGATATTTTTGGAGTAAGCAATAGCAGATTCAATTTAATGAAGCAGGATTCCTCCAGTTCATTGAATGTCAGGAGCATGTATTTGCAAGGCAGTATTTCATTAACTCATACTTTAGCATTCAACAAAACCTGGAGCTTTGACCATGCTAGACATTCACAAATATTTGGAGCAGTGCTTCCTTGTGAATTTATATCCCATTTACAAATGACTGAATTATTGTATCACTATCCTTCTAATACAAATAATTCCATTTTCTGTAATGTGTAAGGTATTCTAAATACCATGATATTTTAATGCAGATATGAATGTCTGAATACCCAGTAGGGAGCAATGTAAAAAAAAAGCCTTACTGTGAGCTCATATGATAAAATGTAGTAGTTTATAGTAGTAAATATTTATATTAGTATTTTATAGTACATAATATATTGATATATGAAACGCCACTACTTGGATAGGTACAGATAATTTAAATTAGTAAGTTAGCCTAAATGTAACACTTGTTAGGTAGACAAATCACAAGATCTTCAAGGTAAGATTTACTTTATAAACAGACAAATCTGCTCTAGAACTTCATGAATTTTGGAATTTACTGAAGACTTGTAATAAAATTTATTTATGTCATCCTGAATTTACATAGGACATCTCACTTTCACAGAACTAATTTCATTATGCTTGCCTCTTCCTAAATTTAAGGTAGGAATCATTTTTAACTGCATCTGTATTGCCAGTGATGACTGGTGCTTATAAATTATTTATGTTGAAATCATACTATTTTTCATTGTGCATTAGCAGTGAATTCATGACTGGCTATTAAGAAGTAATCAGAAAATTGGTAGTTGGGCCTTTGACACAAGGGGAAAGTTTCTTTCAGAATCTCTTCAGGGATTTTGCAGAAAGCTACTTTTCAGCACTTCTTCTGAGTTCCTATTATTATTCTTCTGGAGCCAAAAAAAAAGTGATTCCAACGTGGTGTTTTCTCAAGAAGTTGTTTTATGTAACACAGGCACATTTGGTGGATTAACAAGCCTGCTTTCTATCTTTTCTCTCTGTGCAGCTTCACTGTTGGATCAGGTTGCCTCTTCACCTGTACAACATCTGGTTTGGATGAATCCCTCCTGCTTCAGTGCTGCTTTATAACCTGATATTTCTATCTCACTGCAGATTTGTTCACCCAGGAGACACATACTCACTAGCAGCTCTAGGCTACCATCTAGACCTTTCAGGATCCTTCACCATCTTTCTTGTCCTCCTGGCATTTGCAATAATAATGAGAATTGTAGCTTCCTAGCACTGCAGATTAATGAGAAAAGGTATCCTGAGGACAAGACAACATCTGCCCCAAAAGCTGTGCTAATGGAAAGGAGTGACACACCTGGTAAATTTTGTATATCTACCCATGCCTGGAATTTTGCAGCCACCACCAAGTCCCAGCAAGTAACACCAGAGAATCTGAGGAATAAGGAACCCAGGTGGCCACTGAGGGTAGCCAGGTAACCTTGAGAGATGTCACCCTTACAGCCCCAAACCCAAGCCAAACAACCAGACCCTAAGTATCTTCTCTGCATTTCAGACCCAGAACACCCCTGTGGAAAACAAAAAGGAAAAACATCACTAAACATGCAAAACAAAGATCCTGGGCAATTCATATTCCAGGTGCTCTGGGGTAACACCAGCTTTGACAAGTAGGAGCTACCCAGATTAATTCTTATGTTTGGCTTCCTTTTCTTCACTTAAGGTGTTCAAAATAGTGCTAGAGAATTTAGATTGATTCAGTAAATGCACACACTTATATTTAAGCTCATCCATTAGACCTTGTATTGTCAGCAGACAGAAAGAGGAATTTCTAGGGCACAAGACATCCTGCCTTCAAGCAGAAAATTAAAACAGCCCAAGTGAATTACACTGTACAACAGCTTGTCTTTCTCCACTGTTAAGGTGAACCAGGGAAGCTGAGATACTGAGGCTGAAAACACACGAAGATAGGTGGTATGAATTCCACACCTTATTTTTAAAGAATTTAGTTACTTCACAAAGCAAATCCCACAGCTCTCACCGAACTTCCTCTCCTTTGTTCTTCTCCCATCCTTTGCAACTTCCCTTTATTTTTCTACCTAGTTTTTGCCCTTCATCTTTTTTCAGCTAATGTAGCAACACCACAGAGTTCTTAAGAATGGCAGGTCTGCTTATTACAGTGGGAGATAGAAAAAGACAAAAAGCAAAAGCATCAAAATAAAGCAACAAAAAATGACAAGCAAGAACTCCAAGAAGTTTTATCACCTCAGCTTTTGAGACTATTTCATAAGAAACCTGCCTAAATGAGGCTGCAGATATGATTTGAAATGCATCGATGTTATAAGACTAAATGCAGAAGCAGTCTGCTCTTTTGCAGAACACTAAAATACTGCATTTATAGCCAGAACCCAGCATGGTTTTGTAGAAAGAGACCTAATAAACAGCAGAGAAGATAGCCAACTTTCAGTTCCCCAACTATGAAGGCTTTCTTGACCCATGCAATTCTATCATGCAAACCAGGGAGAACAATGTTGATTTGCCTTCTACATGAACATTTTGGAATTAATCACAGAGACATGTGAGCATTGTGTATGTTGAGTATACTGTATTACTGTTCTGGTGGTTTTAAATTAATGATATTAAATTGCATTTTTCAATATGAAAAATATAGTTGAGGTTTTTTGCACAGCTTCTCAATTTCACATCCTTGAACATCAAATGTCAACAAGGCTTTTATGCAAATATCGCAAAATAGTTGAAGCTGGAAGGCACCTCTGGTTGATCATGTAGTCCTTGCTCAAAGCAGGAACAGCTAGAGCAGTCTGCTGATCCAATTGTGTTTGAATAGCTCCAATGATTCAAACTGGCAACCCGTGCCAGTGTTTGATCACTCTCAGAGTGAAGAAGTTTTTTCATATGTTTAAATATAATTTCTGGTATTTCCATTAGTGACCATCGCCCCTTGTCTTTTCACTGGGCACTGCTGAGAAGAGTCTGGCTCTGTTGTCTTTAGTATCCCCAAGGAGGTGTTCATAAACGTTGATAAAATCAACCCGAGCCTTCTCTTCTTGAGGCTAAACAGTCCTGGCTCTCTCAGTCTCTCCTCATAAGAGAGATGCCCTGGTCCCTTAGTCAGCTTCATGGCTCTTTTCCAGACTTGATACGTATGTTCATATCTATTACTGGGAATGCCAGGACTGAAACAAGCACTCCAGATACATCTCATCAGGGCAGAGCAGAGGGAAAGGATCACCTTCCATGACCCAATGCAACACAGGAGGCTGCTGACCTTCTTTGTGTCAAGGGCACATTGCTGATTCATGTTCCACTTGGTGTTCACTGGGACCCCCAGGTCCTTTTCTCTGAAGTTACTTTCCACCCTATCTTTTTCTAGCTTATCCTGGTGCCTGGAGTTCTTCCTCCTCAGAGGCAGGATTTTAAATCTTACTTTGCTGAATTGTATGAGGTTCTAGTCAGCCCATTTATCCAGCCTCTCAAGGCTGTGCAACCATCTGCTATATCAGCCAGTCCTCCCAGGTTTGTATCAAGTTTTACAAACCTGCTGAGCATACATGCTGGCCTACCATCCAGGTCATTAATAGAGATGTTAAGCTATATTGGCCCCAGTGCTGATCCCTTGGGTACACCACCAGTGACTGGCCTCCAGTTGGACTTTGTGCTGCTGATCACAACCCTCTGGGCCCAGCCACACAGCCAATTTTCAGTCCACCTCACTGCCCATTTATTTAGTCATCAGTTTGTCTATGAGGATGTTACAGGAAAGAGTGTTGAAAGCATGATTTCAGCAGAAGTAGAAACAAACATCCACTGCTGTCCCTTCATCCTCCAAGCCAGTCATTTCGTCATAGAAGGCTACTGAGAAGGTGAGGCACAATCTCCCCTTTGTAAATTCATACTGACTACTTCCAATTACCTTCTTGTCTTTCATGTGTTTAGAAATGGTTCCTGGGAAGATTTACTACATCATCTTCCTGAAGAACAAGGTGAGGCCGACCAGCCAATAGTTTCCTACATCTTCCTTCTTGCCCTTCCTGAAACTAAGAGTGACATTTGCTTTCTTCCAGTCCTCAGTAACCAACTCTGATTGGCAAGACCCTTCAAAGATAATGAGAGTGACCTCACAATATCATTAGCTTCTCCCTCAGCATTCATGGCTGCATCCTATCATGTCCCATGGACTTCCGTGTGCCCAGTTGGTCTAAATGTTTCCTAACATGATCTTCCTTCACAAAGGATAAGTCTGTCTACCTTGCTCCAAACCCTTCTTCTGTTTTCAGGGACCTGAAATTTCTGAATGAAAATCTGTGAAAACTGAGGTGAAGAAGACTTTCAGTACCTTGACCATTTCTGTGTCATTTGTTACAGTTTCCTAGTCCTACTCAGCACTGGGTCCTTCCTGCTGAAATACTTGTAGGCCCTTCTGGTGGCCCTTCATGTCCCTTAACCGATTCAAATCCTGGTAGGCTTTGGCTTTTCTAATGCTATTCCTGCATACTCAGGCAATGTCTCTATATTCCTCACAGGTCACCTGTACCTACTCTCACCTCTTGTTATGCTTCCTTTACATGTCGGAGTTTGTTAGGAGCACACCTCCTGCCACCTTTGCCTGACTTCCTGCAAATCAAGATGGACTGCTCTTGAGCTTGGAGGAGGTGGTTCTTGAAAAATAAGCAAATTTGCCTGGATGTTTCTTTTCTGCAGATCCATCTCCTATGGGATTCCTCTGAGGAGGTCCCTGAGCAGGCCACAGTCTGCTGCCCTGCAGTTCAGGACTGTGAGCCTGATTTTGCCTTGCCCTATCCCCTCAGTACCCTGAACTCCACTATTTTACAGTCACTGCAGACAAGGTTGCTCCCAAAGGTTGCTTCATACCCCTGACCAGTTATTCCTTGTTTGTAAGTATGAGGTCCAGCAGAGTGCCTCCCATCACTGGCTTCTTGTGTGTCTGTGCCAGGAAGTAACCATCAATGCACACCAGAAATCTCCTGGACTTCTTGTGCCTTGCTGTGCTATCACTCCAGCATATATAGAGTGGTTGAAGTCCCCTGTGAGGACCAGAGCCTGTGAACATGAGATTTCTTCCCATTGTTCAATGAAGATACCTCATCTACTTCTTCCTAATCAGGTGGTCTACAGCAAACACACAGAATGTTGCATTTGTTGGTCTGCCCTCAAATCCTAACCACTAAGCTCCCCCCTAGCTTGTCATCCATATCTAGGGAGAGTCCCACATATTCTTGCTGCTCTTACATAAAGAGCAATTCCCTGCCCCACCATTTCGAGTTTCAAACTGCCTTTACCAGGTATTTTTTGGGCCAGCCTATCGGCAAAGATGATTTTGCCCTGCCTAGTCAAATGGGTTTCCATCTTTTCCTTGACAATCTGATCTTCACAAAGGACCTGTGGTCATAAAAACCCAGTCCATGTCATTGAGACCAGCTGCACAAACAGCTGTTGATCCACAGGATCCATTAACTCCTTGTCAGCAGGATCAAGGACAAAACCATTTGGGCCCCCATGTCCTTGCCGTGTAGTCATATTCAATACACTCCAGTTCTCCCCTGGTAGCAGCATTGGTGTCCACCTGGAAAAGCAGCAGGGGTTAAAAGTCTGAGAACTGGAGAAGCCACATCAGTGTTTCCACAGTGTCCCAGATCTAAGCCCCCAGCAAGCAGCAAACCACCCTAGACAGCAGTTCAGGTTGGTAGATGGGGGCCTTGCAGCAATACTAACATCCAGCACAATCTTCTGATAAAAAATTTCCTTCCGTTCTTGCAATAAACGGGATTTGAGCATCTTAGAATCTCATCGGCACAAACTCTTCCAGATGCCCTCTGTGACAGGATGGGTGTCAGTCCCTGACAGACTGTCCTGAGAAACTCTATCTGGGAACATGCAGGGATAATGTGAGACACTGCAGCCGTTCACCCTGGATCAAAGACCTTCAGCAGAGTATCCTTCCCTTTCCTTTTTCTTCCTCTCAGCTCTAGCCCCAAGCCAAAGCCACAGAAGCAGCAGCAGAGGAGTAAAGAGAGAGAATGATTGTTATAGAAAAGTTTTAAATATGCAACTTTTTTTACACATTTACTTAACAGAGCTTGTTCATATCTCTATGTTGACACTTTTCAGACAGCTTTTGCTATGCAGCTGATCAGCCTTTGAACGCCACCCACTTGAAGTGCTCTGTTTTGAACTATAATTTTGAGACACCAACTTAGATAAAAACCTTTCCTTTTTTCCTTTTTTTTTTTTTTTTTTTTTTTTATGACTGAGTTGGGTAGCTGCAATTCTTTCCACCCATATTCTGCACTGCGATGTGATGCCAAGGCACCTGCCTTCAGGAAAAAGTGTTGTTCGTGCTGCTGAAAAAAACCTAAAGTTTTAGAAAAATGTATTGAGAAAAGCAAGCAGTCTGTATCTGTGTCTGCACTTACTGAGGGTTCACCGTCTTCTTAGAAATCAGGCTGCAAGGGAAGGAGGGACTTGCTCTTCTGTGCCAAGTCATACTCTGACTAGAGCTGCCGAGAACTTTTTTTTAAAGGGCAAGGTCAAAGTTGAAATTGTTAATTGTCAATGTATTGAAAATTAAATTGTCATTTGAAAGGGTTAATCTTAGCAAATGTTTCTACTCAAGAAGTGTATGGGATAGAAAGTTCTAAAATTGTCTGGGTTTCATTTTGACTTTCTTTTAATAATAAAATGCAAGATTTGACCTTTATTGTTATTTTTAATTGCAAAAATTGGAATTAATGCTAGTACAAATGTAGTGAAATAGTAAAAATAAAACAAAACAATTGAAGGTGATCTAAATGGAACAATTCTGTGATTTTGGGGGGGAAAAGAGGATGATGGGATTACACTCCATGAGAATGGGTGTATCATCTTTTCCTCCCTATTGGGGATGCTGTCTTTTCATATGGCTTAGAACTATTTCCTGCCCAGTATATACTGGGCTCAGTATATATCCTGTCCCTGCCAAGGTGCTACTGTGGGCATTTTTAGCAGTAGCAGCCAGTTCTGCCTGTGGCCAGTACACACTCTTACAGTGAAAAAAACCAAACCAAATCGAACCAAACTCCAGACCATTAAACCTGTGAAGGTGAAAGAACGACAGTAGTTTCAGGGAGCAAGCTTCCTACTTTCATGTGTAAGGTACCTATGAGAAAGTTGGGCAGCCTTTAGGCAACAGATTACTTACATCCTTACGAGATAACAGCAAAAACCTTGACTATCAAATTTCATGGCATTTTATTTTATCACATAAAGTGACCAGAAAAAAGGACCCCTCTGTATATAGTTTTACTGTCCTGTTAGATACATTAGGACCAACTGCAGGCACTACAAGAAATAACAGCTTCCTCCATTTAATATCTTTTCTTCTTATTACTTAACTAATTTATATGCATTATAAAAAGATTTGTTCTAATCTAGTAATTTAATAATTTATCAGTTTCCACATACAGCTTCTTTAAAAAGTCTATTCTACAGTGAAATTCAGTTGTTTTTTCCAAAAAAATTATTTCACAGTAAGTGCAATATTAAAAAAAACAACCCTGCAGTGAGTTCTAGCCCCCAGCAATGACCCTGAAAAAACACCAAGTGCACCGTACTTGAGATTTTAACTTCTGTACTACCTCTAAAGTACTGGTATGTCAATTTCTTCATTCATTTCAATATACCCCTAACGTTTACTTTTTTTCCTCATTTTATCACTCTACACTGTATCGTTACTTTCTTCATCTCTCTCCTAGGCTTTTGGGTTGTTTTTCTTTTGTTACTTTTGGTTTCTACCTTCTGCATCTATAAGCAATCCCTATAATGAAATGAGTCACCACTCAGTTCCTGGAGAATTAAAAATACCGAGAAATGAGAGATGATGGTTTATTATCTCAAAATGTGTATAATCACATTTCAGCATTTCATCTTTTCCAAACCACATCATTTTTTCTTTGTCTTTTATTACAGTATCTCAAAGGTTACGCATACTGTATTCCTTTCATTTGCTGCTACTCCTGTCTGAAAATGTGTTTCTGGAGGGAAAATTTGCTCTCATTTCACAAAAGCAGAAGCAAGTGCAAAACAGAAATCGGTGAGAGGTGTTCATTCAGCTCTACACGGGGATTTGCATGATTTGACATGTGATAGTTCAGCAGAACTTTCTATGCTGTCTGTGGCACTGTTTACAAACTATGACTTGTTTTCTGGGATGAAGTACTTTCCTTTAGAAAACAAGTAGTTCCTCAAAAAGTAAACAATGCATGGAAGAACTAACAACAGCTCTGTGCTGTATCATTCATTGGCTAATCATGTAATTTGGAGTAATCATTCAGTAAGAGTTGAAAGAACTGCTTTTTGTCACAAGAATGCAATTCAGTCTTTTAAAAAGAATACTCTGGAATCACTGTTTTCTTTGTGTACTGGTAAACCTAGTACTTCCGCACTGGATTTCATCGTGGTTTGAAACTGTACTGAGGAAAAGGCATCTCTTTGTGGCACTTGGGGAACCTTGGAGTTTTTACTCTTAAAATAGTTTGGTGGTGGTGTTCTCGTTTTCAATGACTGATGATAACTTCCATGGTGACTGTAACTCAGCCAGCTACCGCAGACAGCAGCAGACAAGGAGCACTCGTATCATTCCTTGTTGTAACTCAGCGCTCACATGGGGACCACTGCCAAGAGACTTCAAGGGAGGGTAACCTTGGGCAATCAGTACTTTGGAAGACAGTCAGGGATGAGCTGATTTGAAATCAGCTATGATCAGAAGAGAATGTGCGGTCATAGTTTTTCATACATTGCAGGTTTACAGTACTGAGCAGGCCCCGAGTCCTGTAAAACTGAGCCTCTGGTAGGTGCCAAGCATGCCTAGTACTCTGAAAGGGTGTCTAGATGTTCACATAATCACATCCAGGTCCATACTAAGGACCTAATGCATTTTTTCTGTTAGTACGAAATGGACTGAAAGCAGCTTAAATCAATTGCCTGCCACAGAGGAGTTCTTGATCCGAAGTAAACATACCATTCACCATGACCAAGACATTTTCCTAAGCTAAAGCATCGCCACTTTAGCTTAGCCATAGCCTGAAAGCAGCTCAAGCACGGGGGATGCAAGCTGCGCTTAGGAAGATTGAGCCTGGAGGCAAGTGCCAAACTCATTTGTTGCAACAGGCTGTTACAGAAATACTGGCTTAGCCTTCTCCAACAGTACAAACCTAGGCCTGTGCTCGACCCTGGCTGTCCTCGTGGCCTCTGCCTGGAGACAGCCCCTGCCTGAGCCTCCCTCTGCAGCCAATGTGGCAGGCAGTGACGCAAGCTGTGTGGGGGAAGGACTCAAAAGTGAGCTCAGCTGATAAGGCCTATGCACTCAAGGGAGAGGTCAGATTCCCTCATACTGAATAGCTCCATCAGTAAGACACTCAACCAGCGTGCGAGGGACCCGGTTCAAACTCTATTTCCTTTGATTTGAAGCAATGATTTGACCTCAAGTTACTGTTCCCAGGAGATCTGCCCCAGCTTCTATGCCAAAGGGCAGCTCTCCTTGAGTCTCTTACCAAGCTCTTCCACCTTGGAGAAAACACTGTCTGCACAATGACCATGCCTACACAGCTCTTACTCACACGTTTTGAGGCTTTCAAAAAAGCTTCAGGATGTAATATTTTGAAAATCAAAACATGCATTCTCGATTTGATTCCCATTATTCAAAAAATGGTGTTAGTTTGACATCCTGTGCAATACCAAGGCAATACTCCCACTACCCAGCCAGACTCAAACTAGAAGTTGCAGAGCATGCCCTGAAGCACGGGAAACACACAGGAAGACAAAAATTCAAAGCAACAATGACAACAACAAAAAAAATTGTGAGCCATTAAATCTCAAGTACAGGTTTAATTTAAACTCAAATTTAAAGTTTCTTCAGTCTCATTGTCATGACAGCACATATGTCAGCGTATGTTTTGACAGCAAACACCAACCTAGAAAGCCTGCAAGTGCGGACAATCCAGGTATTGTAAGGAACAGGCTTTTCTTTTCTTCCTTCCATACATGTGTGATGGCAAGTGCCATGTGGAAGCAGAATTGGTGTCCGTATGTCCTCTCCTTTGTCTCTTCCTGATTAGTTGTTCACAGAAACTGCTTCTTACTGAAAAATGTTTCTGTTAACTGTTCTTCAAAAACTGCTAAAGAGCCCTAGTATAAGGACTTGGGTATTGTCTCATGAGAAGGGGCTGACTTACCTGAATAATGCAAAACCCCTAAAACATCTGTGATTTTTAGATGCAAAGGCAATTCCCTGCAGCTTAGACCTGGTTAGATCGTCCACACTCTTTGGCCCCTGCTGTTGACTCACTCTCTACTGCTGACTTCTTCACATCTTGTTTCTTCTGTAGACCACTCGTCCATGAAGGTCATTGGGTCTCACCTCAGGGTTCTGCATGTCATGAGGTGGCAGGTCTCAGAATGACAAGCAAGGCTAGCCACCGCCTTGTGAATCATTCCTGACAAAATGATGCCACTTTAGTTGACTGGATGAAGAGAACGCCTGCAGTAGCATATAACTGGTTTGGCAATAAATACCAATCTATTGCTCATTTTTATCAAATGCCTTCTGTACACCCCTGCTCTCTTCCTATTCCCAAGCACTGGAAACCTTGGATAAATAAAAAATTAGCATTTAGCACAATTTTAAAATTTGAGTGTTGCAAGGGGGCTACAGGTAGTTTCATTTCAGAATCACGTAACATCTCTATTCCTGTTTCTCCCTAATTCTTATCATTTGGACTATGCTGTGCAACTTTTTGCCTAGACCTTTCTTTTGCCTCCTTACACTTCTGCAGTTTCTAGCTGTTTTAAACTGTATGTTATACAAAAGCCCACCTCCCAGAATTCAGTGTGTTGGTGAATAGGGCATCCTTAGGTTATCTCCACAAACTTGTCTTTACCACAAAGACATCTGCTTTTGGGGTCTGAGGTTTTGCTGCCATACACTGGAACAAAACCGGTGTGGCATTGCACAGTGAAGTACAGGATCCTTTATCTTTTGCTTGTTCTTAATGTAGATTGCATTGCAGATACTACACAGATCCACCACTTCTTTTTTTTTTCTGTTGTCATTTCCATTATTTAAATAGCTGCATTTAGACGCAGATTGCTTTAGACAAAAAGATACAAGAATTTAGTAAAATGTAAAGAGTACTCATTAAATATATGGTGACATAACCTCAGCAAACGGCTCTTATGCCATCACACCATGTGTCTGTCCATCCCATCTGCATCTATGTTTGAAATCATTGGCTCATTCTAGTCAAGAAGAGCAAAAAGTCTCAAAAGACACTTATGTTTCTGTAAGTTTAGCATAGATCACAGATGTCTTCTCAGACTGGTGCTGCATGCTATTACTCAGGACCATATGCATGGAAGAGGAATCCTAGAAAGGAATCAGTTTTAGGCAAGGCTTAACTCGGAGCTTGCAGTCAGGCATGAGAGGCATTTGTAGGAAACCAGGCTGTTTAGGTGTCTGGCAGGCAAGTATGGCAAGTTAAAATGGGAAGACTGAAGCTGTTGCTGCCTCTGGCTGTCCATCCTGGCCAAGGCAGGAATGATCGAAACTCTGATGAAACAGTTTGAACCGCCATGGTTTTCAGCACGGTCTTGTAAGGCAAGCTAGCACTGGCTGCAGTTCTGTGGTACCTGTAGCCTGTGTGAACAGAGTTTACGTTTTTGAGTAACTTATAATTTTGCTGCGGTGCCTTCAGAAACCCTCCCAGTTCAGGTTTAAACCAGCGCTGAAGCGGTTGGGGTAGCATTACACCCCGACTCCCGCCACCCTGCCGCCGGGGAGGAGGTGCTTTCTGCGCCATGCTGTAGCCCACCAAGCGGGGCACCCACTCCGAGTGTCACGGTTCAGCCCAGGCCGCGTGGCCACAGCGCCCGGTGGGGCCCCGGGACGCCTTTCCCCTCGGGCCCCACGGCAGGCACGAGGGAATCAGCCCGAGGTACGTGAGAGGACACACGTCCCGGGGGATGACACGCCCGGGCCTTCCCTCTGCGCCTCCCCGCCCGCCCGTCCCGTCCGGGGGCAGCGGGGGAAGGGCGCCCGCCGAGCAGGCCCCAAACACCTCGGCCAACGGCCGGAGCGAGCCCGAGCCAGTCAGTGGGTCGCTCGGTCGGCGCGAAGGTGGGGGCGCGCGCGCGCGCGCACGCGTTGCCAGGAGACCCGGGGCGCGCGGGGGAGGGGGGGGGTTACGTCGTGACGTTAATTCTATATGAGCGCGAGCGGCGGGAGCTCGGGTCTTTTTACCGCCAGCCGCGCGGCGCCTCCTCCTCGCTCCTGAGTCACCGCCAGCCCCGGCCCGCGCAGGTACCGGGTGGGGCGCCGCCGGCCGCCACCGCCGCGGCTGGGGAACTCCATGTGGGAGGGGGGCAGCCAGCGGGGAGGGGCTCTTGGCCCCCGCTCCCGCGTCGGGAGGCCGCGGGTGCCAGCCTGGCCTAGCGGGGCCCCTCGGCAGCCGGGGCGCGGGGGGCCGGCGGTGCCCGCGCCGCCCTGAGCCTCTCTTCTCTCCCTCGCGGCCCGCGGGGCGGTGGCACCGGCGCCCGTAGCGCCGCGGGTCGCCCGGCCCCTCGGCGGGGAGCGCTGCCCGCTGCACCCTCCTCGCCCTCCCTCGCGTCTCTCCGCCATCCCCCGCGCCCCACGGAGGGGCCGGGCCGGGCTAGGCCGGACCGCGCGGCTCGGGCCGGCGCTGAGGGGAGGCGGGTCTGCCCAGCAACACGTGGGGACGGAGCGGGGACGGCGGCGCCGCCGGGGAAGGGGGGGGAGGGCGGCGAGACCGGAAAGCCGCACGGGGAGGAGCGGGTGTGTGTGTCCGTCCGGCCGCCGTAAGGGAC
>WTSP01013104.1:1578-23447 GCA_025331215.1 Actenoides lindsayi
AAATGACAGGAGAAAAAAGTAAAATGGCCTCCCACCGGGTCTGCGCTGGGTGCTCCAGCCCTGGCCACGCTGCTCCAAGCTGAAGGACTAAGGGTGGCTTTCTCACCCAAAACAAGGGGTAGGGGAGCTAAAAAGCTACATAAGGACCAGGATCTGTGGAGTCAGTAACGTGGAGACAAGGCAGAGATACCCTATGAGGCAGCTACCATAAACACAAGCGGTGATGTGCCAAGCTGCTGAGAAGCCAGAGCCGTGCCCAGGCTGGCCACAGCTACACAATGGAGCAGGTCACGCCTCTGCCAGCCTGGCAAGAAGAGACCAGCTTTCTGAACAGTTCAACTGCTTCTCCTCTTGCTTTGCTGGGAGGAGATTCCTCCCTCTGTCCCACTGGGGATTTCGTGACACGCTGAGCTGCCAGCGCCTCGGAGCAGCCGGCTCTTGCCAATGGGAGCCCAGAAGAAAGCCCCGAGTTCCCAACCGCTCTGACAGTGACTGCTGTTGTTGTTCATGGGAACAGAAGCAAAGCAGCAAAGGGGAGCTGGGTTTTGGCCTCTTTCCTGGCTTATTTGCTTCTTTCACGTCCTGCTTAAACCAAATTTTCTGAGGGCTGGGGAGCAGCCTGACCCTCAGCTCCGCATGGTCAGCAACAGACAGGGCAGGGACACCCAGTGCTTCTCAACCTGCTCCTGCCCTCACCTTGCCCTCAGCAGAAGGTCAGGCCAGGCCTGGCTTTCTGGCTGAGCCCCAGGGAGAGAGAAAAGCGAGCAGTTCTCCCCTTCCTGCAGACATGCAGCATCCCAGGAACAGGGCAGGATGCTCACCAGCCTGCTAGCGAGTGCCAAACCTACCCAGACTGAATGAAGAAGAGATCACCCTTAAAAAACACCCAGCAAGTGTGAAAGAGCTTTTGTTCTAGGCAGACTCAAAAGATCCAATGCTTCTTCCCTACATTAAACCAAACCAAGGTGTTGTCTGTAACTCCTTCTTACTCTAATCCAAATTTAATTCCCTTTGAAGGGAAAGGGTGAAAAAGATCCATATCCTATACGTGGTCTGTCCAAATACAGAGAGAAACCTCTTGACTCAAAGAGGGAAACCATCAAAACAGAGTAAGCAGCTGTATAGCTCTGCCACGCTGCCTACCACCCCCCCATGCAGCCATCCTTAGCTAGCAGGGGGAAAAAAAAACCCTAGAAATATATAAATCAAGACCCTTTCATCCCTTGTTTCTTATTCTGCCAAATTCCCTTTTCCTGTAGCTCTTCTGCATTCTGGCTACAGAGACCACATTTTTTTTTATTTATCTCCCCCACCCTCCTTTAAAAAAAAAAAAAGGCTTTATAACTAATTTGAACAACAAACAGTGATCAGTCACAAGTCTTTCCTTGCTGAACGGGACGAGTGTGTGTCAGGAGGGCAGGCTCCCAGCCGTGGCCAGGAGCGTGCCGCTGCTCCGAGCGTACGGCTGCTGGGTGCTACTCCAGGACACTGGTAAAAGAGGAAAGGACACAACACAGAAATAGCTTATCGGCTGAGAGTCTCTGTACAGGAAGGGCTGCAAGCACAGCCTGCTGACAGCCCGCAGCAGGAGTCTGCCCAGATCCTCGTTCGCAACTCAGCTGCCAGGAGGATCTCTAAGCGGGGCCTGAAAGGGACCGACATCTCTGCCACACACTGCAAGGAAAGGAGGCAGCTAAAGTGTCAAACAACTGCAGAAACCAAACCCAGAGAACAATAGAAAGATGAACCAGGAAACAGTTTGAAGCCTTGTCAGAAGAGTTCACTTGCCAGGGAGCAGGTGAGAATGCTGCTGTGGCCAACACAGCAGAAGACACCCATTCTGCCTTGGAAGGCAGAGACAGTGGCTTCTCCCCAGCCCTGAAAGGAACCAGCTCAGGCTTCGATCCCCGCTGACAGGGCAAGAAAGGCCAACCAACACCAACCCCCTTACTGGCCCAGGCCAAGAGAGGCTTGTTCACCACCACCACAACAGAGAGACCACTGCAGTCAACTGCATCCTGCTCTGGCCCAGGGGAGGGCTATCAGATAACCAGATTCTTCACAGTCCAAGAAGGGCAGTTCCCTTCCTGAGGAGAAAAAAAAAAAAAAAGACAAAAAGAAAAAAAAAAAAAAAAGAAAAGAAAAAGAGGCTTTGTATTCCAAGCTCCAGCAGTGACTATTTGCTGAATCAGTCCAGCGAACAGGGATCGCACTCCTGGAACAGCAAGTAGAAGCCTCCTCCAGGTAAAATCTGGAACCTCTAAAGTGCTCCTGCTAATGCTAACAGATGAACACCACCCTTCCATGCCCAGCAGTGGAAGGGCGTGCTGCAGTTAGTGGTACACCAAGCACTAGCATTTAACCGTTTCTCAACTCCCATCCGGATGGCGGCAGTTCTCCGAAACGCACTTTGGGGAGATATTTCCTATGAGAAGAGGATGCTTGGGGATTTGAGGGTGAGGAAGGTGAAGTGCACACCATAGCATACCTTGTTCAGTAAAACCGTTGCCTCGGAAGGTGACGTTCCCTTGCAGAGTCAATGGAATAAAGCATCCTGCAAGTGGCCATTTCACCGTGTCGCCAAAAAGCAGCTCTCGGTTTGGTTAGAATGTTTTTTCCCCCCCTACCCCAGTGGTTTGAAGAGTTCACAGTGGTATAACCCAATGTTCTGGGGAGACAGAAGCTGAGAAGTCCCCTGTTGCAAGTGAATAGGTGGAGTGAGGGATGCAGATGAGTAACATCCTCTAGACTAAGGACAATCCCAACAGACACCTTGCGTCTGATCGGAAACAGGGGGAAAGCAGGCACTGGAAGAACTGGGAAGCAGGGAAGGGTAATGCCAATGCAGGGAAAGTGCATGATCTGGAGTGGTCTCGGAGTAGTTCTGCAGTGCAAATGTACGGGGAGGGGTGTGGAGAAATCCCTTCTGGAATGCTGCATGAAGAGAGGTAAAGGTTGGCATCCGTCTGGCAGCGGACTGGGTAGGGGGCCTGTTTCCAGCAGCTCTACCCTGTTCTTCACATTTAGTGGGTTTCAATCACCACTGGCTCGTAAACTCCAGATGAGACCCTGGGGAGGCAGAGGGGAGGAAGAGGAGAAAGCCAGGTTATTTCCTCAGTTACTCAGAGCAAGCAAGTTCTTATTCACAGCTTTCCACTCTCAAACATCGCCCTCTAACCTCACACAGAATACTGAAAATAACGAGTCAGTCTGGCGAGAAGTCAACCCTCCTAACACAAACCAGACAGCTACGTGGCAAGCTAACACTAGAGCACTTGGAAGAGCTGGGGCTAGCACAGGAATCCTTCTTAAGGACAGAGGAAAGTGGGGAGTATCCTGTGCAAAGAGCCAGTGTTCCTGGCTTTGTGGTGCTCTCGATGTTGTCAGCAACTTGACTCATCTTTGTGTTACCATTATTGCTTTTTTTTTTTCCTTAACCTCAAAAGGTGCTACAGAGGCTCAAACACAACTAGCCAAGACACTGCTATTGTGGCATGAAAGAAGTTTTAATGGCTCAGAAGTCTTTCATGAGAAAACAAGCCCTTGATGGTGACAGAGGAAGCAGGGAAAAGGGTCAGTAACCAGGCTGGTGCAGTTTTGTTGGAGGCCAGCAGGAGGCAAAGCTCCTGCCTTCAGCCAGGAGCAGGAGCAAACAGGAACCAACCTCTACCATTTTGTCCTTTCACTCCTTACTTCTGCTCCTGGATCTAACAACTAGGATCACATTATCCCTCAAGCTCCTGCTGAGAGCTGCATCCATACTCCATCCAGTGCAGCTGTAACCTGTCACCAAAGGGGTCCTCGGGGTGTTAATATGGGAATAAAAGCACCATGTAGCACATGATGTTTGGAAATCTCTCCTGTAGCAGAAGGTGAGAGTTTCCTGGGTACAAAGAGCTAAGGAATCCCTCCAGAGCCTCGCTGCCTGCCAGCCTTTCAGAAAGCCTACCTGTTTCCCAGCTGAATACCACTCAGTGTAGTTGTTCCATCTCTGCTCACAAACAACCTCAGGTTACTGTCTGCAAATAGAAAAGGAGGTAAGACATCAAAATCCAGAACTACCAATGCTGCCAGGTGCTCCCCTCCCAGATGCATTACAGCACGGGAACAAGTGTGTTTCTGTGAGCACACGTGCGCGCTTTCTGGTTTTCCCACAGCAACAGGGCCCCTGGGAATTCCTCTTCTTGCTCTGAAAGGGAGCCTCACATACAAATCAACCATGGCATTAAGCTCTGGAAGAGTAAATGCAGAGATTAAATTCAGTGATATCCCACCAGCTGCTTCTTTTAAGGCAATTTCACTGATGCAAGTTCTTGATCAGCTTAAACTCAACTGAACAGAGGAGATGTGGGGCCTTGTGCTGCTTTTGCAGGCTCACTGGAAGAGAGACATGGCATGTTCTGCTGGTTAGAGCTGGCTACATTCAGTCAAGTTCTAACACATGCTGAGCTGTGAATCCCCACATGGTAAGTGTTGCCACGTGCAATGATTTAAGGTGGCTAACAGTAAATTGTAGAAGCATGAATAACAAGCTAGTCTCAAGTTTAAAACTTATCAAAAAGACCTCATCTAGATGAAAAAAGGTTGATTTCTAGGCTAAACTGAAAACTAAAACAAATTCAGTGGTGTCCTTCCCTTCACAAATGCTGTGTCTGCAATGGAGAAAACCTCTTCCTAGACTCTGGGGCAGACCTTGCCGCCAGCACGCTGCGACCTGCCTTTCTTCCCATCTTTCTGCAGAATTGTGCTGTTCCCTCTCCAGTTGTGCTCTCTGACTTTCATAAATACCCTTGGGCTGACCCTGGATGAAGGCGACCAGAGCGGCACAGACAGCTGATGTCACCAATTGCCACTGCACTGAAGAATCAGTGGTTTTCCCCTCTCACCCTGTATGTTTGAGCTGCTGTTCAGCCTCTGCTGTAGTGTGTAGAACAGCAGCAAGTGCTGTTTGCTAATGGCTGTGCAGCTCCACAGGGTTTACCTACCAGAGGAGCACCTAGCAAGCACTGGAAGCAAACTGCTGTCAAAAGGGGAAGGGAGTCCACAGCAGATCAGGTCTGACTGTGAAAGCTTGGCAGCCTTATGAAAGGAACAGCCAAGACCTCCTCTTCGAGACTCCTCCTCTCACCTTCAGTATTGCTGACATCTGTGAAGTCCTGACTCTGCATTATTTTCTCCACTATATCATCAGCATCAATCCTGGTGTCATCCACTCGGGTTGGGTGACTCTCCACTGAATCCTTTTTCCTCCTGGGGAAAGAAAATAAAGGGAAAAACTTACTCAGCTTTTCAAGACATAGACTTACACGCACTGTCCTACTTCTCTTGGCAATAGCCTCTTTCTCAGCAGCCACAATCCCACCTACCACCACATGCAGCCAAAGGATTAGACTGTGTCACACGTTCCCAGAGAAGAGGCTTTGCTCCACAGTTACTTACCGTGAGGGTCTGTCCAGCAGAAGGGCTGGTCTGGGGGGGCGAGGTGGCTTCTCTAGTTTGTGATCCCGCTCTCCCTCAGGACACTCCACTGTCATACTCAGCCCTCCAGATGCACTGCTGCTGGTGGAGGTGTTGCGGCGGTGGGTCAGGTCAGACATACTAGAAGAGCAGGAGTGCTCGGTGCTGTAACCTGCAAACACGGTGTGATTACAAACCAGAGCTTCTCCCCTTTCTGGCAGCACAGTTAACAGGCTGGGCAGCTTCTGCTCCCGTATACAGAGGGTTAGATGTACATCTACGAGCTCAGCAGCAGAGACTAAACAGGAGACTGATATTACAGAGCAGGGTGAGAGAGATGGCTGCGAGTCACTCTCACAAGAGCTGCTTGCAGGAAAGAAGGAGCTAGCAGAGCTGTGTGGATCAATAGTTACCAGAGATCTTGGACTGCTGGCTGGCGTAGCTGGAGTTCCGAGAGTGCCCCGAGTGGAAAACTTCCTCAGGGCTGGACAGGTTCTGATCTGGTTCTTCTGGGACACCTGCCAAGGAACAACAGGGCTCTTCACTTACACTGTAACCAAGCCAGCACATTGCCTGCTCATCACCTGGGACTGAAGGCCGATCTTGGGATGCTAGATCTAGGAAAGGGCAGGTCTGTGGGCAGAGCCCTCTTGGACAGGCTAGGACAGAGCTTAGCAACAGCTGGGGAGCTGAGAAGACAGCAATTAACTTCTCTGTCATGTTTATCACTAATTCTAGCATTCAGCAGCTGAATTTACAAGCACCTCAAAGGGCTTGAAGGATCTAGGACAGGTAGCATCTGAAGCTATCCATTTAACAGCATGAAGCTAAAACCAAGAAAGCATCAAATGGCCACTGGCAGGAAAATATTGCAACTTCTGTTTGGGCACTCCTCCTGGCACTACCTTTCCCCTTCTTTTACTTGTGAAAGAGCCCATGGCATTTAAATCCCATCTGAATTTGATACAGAAGCCTCATCATAACCTCTGATCCTTTGCTATCACCCCTGCTTGTCTCCCTTGCAGGAAAGCTCATCTGAAAGCACACAAGCGTTACACGTTACCCAGCTTTTTAAGAAGAGCACTGACACGGTGTGCTCAGTCACTGAGGTGATGAGATTCCAGTGCTATTTTGGTGCAGTGTCTCTGTCTGCATATTCCAAATGTGCTGGGAAGGGGGGGAAAAAAGCTACGGGAAAATGCAGTGCCCTTGAAAACGGGCTCTACAGAAGCCAAAGAACTCTGCATCAGCAGCTGGAACAAGGCCACTAGACCTCAAACCAACCTCTAAAAATCTTCAGAGGAACTTTTGTAGAAGAGAAGTCTGAGCAACAGAATAGCTGAGTGGAGAACAATGTTAAATGTCACTGAACACAATGGGAGGCAGGGATGAGTGCAATGCATGAATTATTAAATCCCCAGGAAAAAGAACAAATTGCTTTATCTCCACTAACAGAAATATGCATGTGGCTAAGATTCATCCTTCCTCTCCTCAGCTACACATAATAGCTGGTCTTGTTTTTCTCAGTTTTCTTCATCAGCAGAGGGGTGAGGATGGGTGTGGGAAGACAAGAGACATTACAATGTTTCTGTGCTTCCAACTGTTGGGGAAAAACAGAGTGTCCAGGCACAGCCCAGCCTTGCATGGCCCCAGGACAGGCATTCATACCCGAGCTGAGAATGGTGGTTCTTGGCTTGGTCTGACGCAGAGAGCCAATTGTGGCTGCGCTGCTGCTGCTGCTGGTGGTTCCCTCACCCTTACAGGTCAGCTGCAGGGTAGAGTCCTGCCCCGGTATAGTGATGGATTTGGCGGTGGAAGGAGGCCTGGAATGAGAAGGGTGGAAGGTTACAAACTGGGAATCACCCACCCCACCAGCCATTTCCACTCTGCTCTATCGGGAGGGTTCCCCAGCCTGCCCCTGCCCTTTGTGGTGGGGAGAAGCTGGCAGCCCTCTGCAACTAGCAGCACAGCGCGATGGTGGATTCTGTTTTCTGAATGCAAGGCACAAGTCTTCCTACCTTGTGCTGCATCTGGACTGCGTTACAAGAATCTGGACTGTGTTACAAGAAAAAGCAGGTTTCTGAGGTAAAGTTAAGGTAAAAAGGGACCATTCCATCATGTATACAGCACAACAGGCTCAGAGGCTGCACCACCCTCCAACAGACCATCCAGCACTGCCCTTTTCCCCCCAACATGTGTCCAGTGGCTAGCTGGCTTCACAAACAGGAACCAGTTTGCTGTTGTCCAGCTTTCAATTCCAACACCCTTTCGTTACACCTTTCTGACTCAGGTCAAAAAGAAACCTTTTATCCCAGCAACACCATCCCCCTACGAGTACTTCTACTATGATCAAATAACTTTCCAATTTTTTAACTGTCGATTAGACTCCTTTTCAGTGAGACTAAAGTGTTTTTCCAGCTGTCAAAATTATTTTTCTGGTTACTCTGCATGCTCCCAACATCCCTTTGTAAATGCTGACTGCAGAGCAGAGCTGTGAGTGACTGGAGCCCCCTCCCTTCCTCCAGAAGTGCTTTTGGGTGGAAGCCACGGCATGTGCAGTGTGGCAAAGTGAACATTCCTGTTGGAGCCCTAACCCCCCTGGAGCCCAACGTCTGAACGGGAACTAATGGGTCATATTATGCTTTTCATGTGAGAAAGGAAAACATTTATTTGTCTCACTTGGAGCTCCGAGGGAAGATGCTACACGAGAGGACCTTTGCAGTGTTTTGGAAGAGAGAAAAGAGCGCTGAGAATATTTAATATGGGCAGCCAAATAGCTACAAAGGTTTCAGGAAGCCCACAGCATGCCCTCACTGGGGGAAAAAAACCCTCCCTAATCACGTTATCAGTGATTTACATGCACCCGGGTACTCCAGGGACTTTGCCTTGCAGGTCAATAAAGCCTTTACAGCCTTAATCAAACAAACTGCTCCCGCAGCAGCTGTCGGAGCAGCCCGTGGGTCTGTCGGCTCCGGCTGCTCAACCTGCTCTGCCCCCTCGATGACACCCAGGAGGAGAAGGTTCAGCAGAGTGCTGCCAAAAGCCAGCGCTCGGAAGTCATTTCCCAGCACAGTTTAATTCCTGCCTAATCTTCTAATGAGTGCCATTTCTCAAAAGCTCAGCTGATCAAGGACTGGTTTCTGTGCAAAGCTTCCATTTTTAGGCATGTGCACGCTGTCAATATGCAAGGAAAAGAAATGGGCATGACTGCAAATATCCTTTAAGGAAAATTAGGAGGTTTGACTTTCAGACTGACCCTACTTCTATTAAATGGATATTTATATGCAATTCTGTAGCATTTGCAGGCACTCTAGCAGCAGGACTTCCTTCCACACCGAAGGAGCAACAGGTATTTTTGTCAGAGTATTATTGCCAGACATTCTAGTACCCTGGATTTAAAACATCTGTTCCTGTTATACAGTTATGGTTTAAGATAGCCAGAACTTTATTACACTTTCTTCTGAAGCAGAGATTTTTCAGAATCCAATGACACTGCATTAAGGGTTTGAAAGCCTTAGAAAATGCTGCAGCACTATGAGAAGCCATTCACAAAATAAACCTACCAAAAAAATTACACAGCATTTCATAATGAGAACACAAGCTCATTTATCCACTTCAAGCTAGCTCCTCAAATTAGACCTTTCAACCCAGAATACCACGGCTACAAGAGATGGCCTCAAGGTAAAGCTTTCTTCTCTCCTACTGTTGGAAGTCATAGCTTAAGTGTACTTATTCTTTCCTATCATGATGCCTTAAAGAAAAAAAAAGTATATGATTTTAACTTCTCTGCTTATTAATAGAAATTGTGAACCTGGGTCCCCGTGAAAGAAAAAGGGGAATTAAAGGAGCAGAAAAGGAGAAAAAGGAGGAGAAAAGGAGAATTAAAATGTTTCAGCCTTGCAGTATTTTTTGTTGCTGTTGCAATTCAAGATCTTTATCCTGAGTGGTATGTGCTGAAGTGTGTCCATTTCCAAGACTGTTTTCTTCACTGACCTTTCCCTTCTTGGAGGTCAGTGAAATCAACCCCAGAGCTCTGAGAAATTCTATCCTTCACACAAAACATGAAGTTCGTCATCAACATGCATTCGTTTCCAAAACCTAGCTGACACTAGCAGAGAAAATACTGTGCACAATCATTAAACCAAGCTGGGAAGACCAGAGCAGAGAATAAACCAATTATCAGCACAGGCTGGCTATGCTCTTCTGGCTGATTCAACAATCCAAACCAGCAGTTTCAAGCTTTCCCCTGTACTTCCCAGTATCAAGGGCATCTTTTCCCCCTCCCCATCAATTTTAGCCTCCATAAGAGAACTACAAAAGAACCAGGTGTCCTGGTCTGCCCAGAATGGGGTGAGCACCCAGAAACTCACGTTTTGAAGCAGGGGTCCCCCGAGAGCAGGGACATTCCGATCGTGACCTGGAGAGAGGGGACAAGGCACATCGTTAGCCATGCTGCAGTGAGCTCCTCACTTCACAACAGCCGGGAGGTCAAGGGCTAGGTGTAAAGATCTACAAGACCTAGTTCCTTTCCAAAGGGAAGCTGTTGGACTAGATGACCTTTGAAGGTCCCTTCCAATGCAAAGGATTCTATGATTCTATGAAATCGGCTTGAGGGATTTAGCAAGATCCTCCTCTCCCTGCCCCAAATCACTGGCATTGGTAACTTCAAGTTGCCGTGGCTCAGCAGGACACCAGCTTGGCCACTCTGACAGTGCACTCAGAACGTTTCTCCCCTTCTTGTTCATAGGTTCTTTGATGACAAAGAATGCTGTCGAGGGTCATCGCTTGGCCAAATGGATGCCAAGATATCAAAGGGCAACTCTGACGACGGGAAGCTTCCCAAGTCAGACAAGCAGCCTAAAAGCAAAATCCTGCCTCTGTATGTAACAGGACCTTCTCTCAGGCCTGGGACTGCACTCTGGCTGTGATCTTTCCGAGTTCAATTGTAGGATTTCCACTGTGACAGTACAAGCTGCCGTACCTTTAGGATGGAGTTGTCCTGTCGGGTGTTCTTTGTATCATATCCTTCCAGCAAGCAGCAACGGACAGTGGATCCAGAGCCTGCAAATTCTGCCAGATTTAGGTCAGCAAAGCCCAGCTGTAGCCAAGAAAACAATGGAGGGGAAGGGGAGAGAACAAAAATTACTCAATAAAGGGATATGTGGTGTCACACGGACCTAAGGAAGAGAGCGCATCTGCGGGCAAGGCCAGAAACAGAGGAGCCGGTACACACAGTCTCGTGGCTGTGAAGGCCCCTTATTCTTGAGACTGGGCAGGGTCACATTCCTAATCCCACGCCAGGTGGACACTTGGAGGCCTTCAGGAAGCCAGCCCCACGTGGAGGAAAGGTGTACAGTAGTGGTGCCGGCCAGGACAGTGTTAACCAGCCCGCAGCCGTTGCATAACCAAGGACATGGAAGGCACTAGGTCAACGATGTGGAAAAAACAGAATCACACATACACAAACATAATAAGGCACTCTTTGTATTGGGCCATCCCAGAATGCAGTGGAGCATGTGAACCAGGAGATGAAAGGATATTGTTACAGAGGAAAGTGACACCAGCCCAAAAAACAAACCGGAGATTTTCAGCAGAGCAAGCTGGAAGTTCAGAGCCATGCAGCAGTGCCTCTGCCTCAGCCCCACAGATGCAGCTGCTGGGCTGGGGAACTCCTGGAGCAAGGTTTCCTCAACACCGCTAAGATTTAACTAGCAAGTGGTGTCTTTGACAGGCAGAAGGGAAACTTTCAGAGAGATTTAGCTGCAAGCTCTCTAAATCTTCTCTAACAAAAGGGAAGCAAATAGTGAAGGTGACTGAAAGCTGAAGATCACAGGCAAATTCAAAGCGGGTACCGATGCCTGTAGATTAAAGACAAACACAATGAAGAGTACTTTTGTTTTTCTGCTCCAACTCCTGGTGTATTAATAAAGTGTTTCAAATAAAAAGTTCCAGCTTCTTTTACGCAGAGCTTTAGCAACACAAGTCAGTCGTGTCTCATCTAATCTGCTCAGTAAGAGATGCTGTACCCCACGTTCAGCCAAACTGCCCAAGCATGGAAAGTTTGTGTCACTTCAACATCCAGGTCGGTTTCCAGGAGAACGTGGAGAGAAGGTGGAGAAGCAGCAGCTCAGCCCTTGCTGTTACTCTGGGCAGGGCAGTATGTTTCTCCTGTCCTGGTGTTGACAGACAGATGATACAACTGAACGGAGAGCCCCAAAGATCCTAAGGAAAGGTGGTGCTCTGTGGAAGCTGATGGGGTGTCACAGCACAAACCACAGCGGCTGCTGTATGAACCCTGGCTCCCACTGTTCCAAGTCAAGTCTAAACCACAGTCTGTGAAAGACAGATGATTCAGGGGAACACAGCAGCAAGATTAACATAGCTGCTTCTGCCATCCCATTCTTGAAAGGGAACAGCAGTGAAATTCAAAGGAGAAAAAGTGTGGAATAGAGCAGGAACCTTTCTTCGGAAAAAAAATTTAGGAAAAAACAACCAAACCACAAAAAACACCTTAACTTTTCTCCCTTCTTAAGAATTCCCTTAATGCTAAGTGTTTCTCCAGCCCCTGCTGTAGATGTTCCTCTGCCTCTTCTAGCCAAGGGCTATGCTGCTTGCTGAATATTCACTGATAAGGAAAAAACAGTGAATTTTTATCTCTCAGAGATAAACAGGACAAGAGAAAGCCACAGAGGGAGCTGAAATCCATCACTGTGACAAAGCTAGAGGATGGAGGAGACACAGCATGACTACACCAGAGGAACAACATGGGACAGGAGTGGCCCAGACCCAGATTCCTCTTCCTCCACCACAGCACTAACTTATCCAAGAAGATTGACATGGGAGGACAGTGTGGGAGAACCATCCAGCCACTCAGTGTGCTGAGGTCAGAAGCTCTTCTCAGGAAGCAGACTCCCAGTATATAGAGGAAGGATCCCTTAACAAAAGGATGTTTTCAGATGTAACCTTTCAGAATAGTTTCCTCAGTTTTCCAGCCAGCTGATGCTGTTTCTTCCAGCTCGGGAAAAGAGTTTCTGCTTTCTCAGTCCTTCCTGTTGGCTTCTGCTCTATAACCCCTGACACTGAAGTGACATTAACGTCAAACCAAAAGGTGTGTGAGTCGGTGGAAACTTGGTCTTGAACACAAACAGCTCCATCACTCTCAGTCCCTGCTGAAGGGGGACCAGGTGAAGAGGGCATTCACAAGTTGGATTTTCCTGTACATCTCCTGCCACGATGGGAGGAGTTTTCAGCTGAATGAATGTCATTTCGAAAGGTGAGGACTCATTGTTCAGAATGGGAATACAGCTGCATGGACACGCACCACAGATCTCTGCTAGAAATGTTGGGAATCCCAAGTCAGTCAGTTCTGCCACGAGGACCTGCCTGGAACAAGCATAGTCCACAGGGCAAGACCACAAGGCCTAATCACCCTGTCTGGTGTGACAGCCCTCGTTTCTGAGCTGCCAAAATGCTTGGGTCATCTGTTGAATTCTAGAAGAATGTGTCTGTTTTCTTCAGAGGAGACCAAGCAAGACACCAGCCCAAGAGATGACAAGTACTTGAGATTTGGTGTCCAGTTCTGGGCCGGAGCAACTAGGTCTCTGTCAAAATCCCACTCAACACAACTGGAGACCAAGAGAAAAAAAAAGCAGAACATAACCTGAGCCCAGGTTAACTCCACCATGGAGACATGCCTTCAGGCTTCCTTGAATTCTGCATTTCCAAATACTGTGGGAAGCTTGGGGATGGACACTGTGGCAGGAACAGGCTGCTGCATTTACTTTGTCTCAGAGGCATGTCTCCTCCAGCTATGCTGCTCTCCCTGGACAGGCAGCTCTACAGAATGGAGGAATAACCTCCCCCCCCCCCCAAGTGTGAATTTAGTGAAAGAGAAACTGATGGCCCTAGAGACCATGACCTAATTAGCAAGAAAAAAAGAACAGCGTGGGCAGCCACATTGCCCTCTGTCAGACAGCACAGCAGTACAGGGGAGGGAGTGCAGGTCACCCTTCAAAGCCAGTTGCCTCCACGGTCTCAGGAAAAATATCGATCAGAAGAAATTCTTATGAGGTTGTGCGTGACCTGAGCATCTGTTTATTAGAAACTAGCAGCAGTGACTCATTTTCAAACAAACATGGTTTCGGGCTCTGTGCAAGCTCTGCTTCTAAGCCAACATTGTCTCTTGATCCAGCACAGAGAGGAGAAGGGGGTGGCCCATTGTCTCTCCCATAGCACAGGCAAGAAAACCAGCAAGAACAAACTGAAACTAACACCCCTGCTGATCTGTTTGGCTTCTGCCTCAGTGTCTCCTGTGTTCTCGAAGGCAGCGATTTCTGCTGTAGGTTTCTGCCTGCTCGGGTGAGGCAGCAAGATGCCTACCCCAGCCACAGCTGGCTGCTGTGTTCTGGAGAACTGAACTGGAGTCTGTGCTGCTTTATTAGCAAGATGCTGCCAGAAGCCAGAGAGTTCACATCTGACTCAGAACTTCCCCAAAGTTTGAGGACATGCAGATCATCTTCCCAACCCCCTTCTCAAATCCACATCCAGCGCAATCTGGATTCTGTCCCAGCGAGTCTAATTTTTTGGGAAGTCACTGAACTCAGGTTTAAACTAAAACTTAATGACTGTTTCTCCAGATTGTTTCACACAGCAGCCACTGTTTTTTAACGGCACTAACAGAAGACAAGACCATCATCACTCCGCCACATTTGCCCTTTCTGTGCTCTTACCTTTGAGTAGGTTTTTCCGCCCTTCAGCTCCTATAAAGGGAGACAAAACAAACAGGAAAAGCAGCTATTTTATGTGCTGGGGAAACAGGGGGAAAGTCATTACTCAATCCTGGAATTTGCTCTCAGGATTTCACAAACCTCTGTCTCTCAAGGATTACCACCACCCTGGTTGCTCCCACCCTCGGTCAAGCACCCCTGATGGAGAAAGAGGCTCTGTTCCAGTCACGTCCCGGCCCAGACAATCTTTCTTTCCCACCACTGCCCATGCAATTCTTCTTGCTGCCAAGAAAGCAGCCAGTAAGTAACCCCAGTACAGTGGTGGTACTACCTACCAGAAGCTAGGCACTCACCTTACGGACAGATACTCGGCAGATGCAGGGGTCCAGGAGCCCCGTGGCTGGGTTGGCACTCATCTTACACACAAAGGTGAATTTCTTTTTCCAACGGACACAGTTTTCCTGAACTTCCTCTCTGTAAGAATATAAAAAAAAAAATAAGACTGTCTTCAAATAAAGGTACAAAGGCAAATCAATTCTGATTATTAAATATCTTTTTTTCATGACTGGCCACCTGGCCTGTAAAGATCCTTTACAACAGGGCTTGGTCCACATCACCTAAAACAGAACCATGCAAAGGTGTTATGTTAGCATCAAGCTTCTCCTTAGTCCATACGGGTAAAAGCCACCGAGGTTTCAGGGAAGACAAATCATCTCATCAACCAAATCCGCCTTTAAAACTCTCACAAGCTCTCCAACATTTCCTGCTTAGCCAGTTTAGCTCATTCATCGTCCAGCCTAGACAGAATAACCTCCACAACCAAACTGGGCTGAAGGTTCCTGAGCTTTTCTTCCTATGTGCCTGTTTTGTGTGGCCTCTGCACAGCAAAGGTGCTGTCTGTCCCAGACAGCCTGTCCTTCCCAGGCAGCTCCTTATGCTGGGACCAAGCCAGCGAGGACAGCCAGCTTGAAGGAGGACAGAAACACTCATGGAAATGCTCCTGGGTGCACAGGCAGAACTACACCAAGGAAACAGTGTGCTGCAAATCAGCGCGGGGGGGTTCAGACCTTAAAGCAGTCCCAGCCAGGGAGGGGGTGGTTTTCCTTGCACGGGCTCTCACCAATCTACCCTGATCGCTGGGCAGAGTGAAGTCCTCCAGCACAGCCTGAGGCACAGGAGGAAGAGGAGCAGCCTGCCAAAGAGCAGGAATCGCTTCAGGGGTAGCTTTGGCTTCTGCAGAGCCCTCAGGGGAAGCTGGATTTCACCCTTCAAAGGAGGCCAGTTCAAAGAAGCCTGGAAACAAGGTGTGCAGGTCCTTCCATGGGGCTCTGGTTCCCCACTGATCCTCTGCTGGACCTGATCCATTTATGGCTCAGAGCCTGGCCCTCAGCCAATTAAGTTCTCAAAGTAATGAGGCCAGTGGGAAGGGAAAGCACTTTTGACAGCTATGAGCTAGCAAGTTTGCATCTTGCTCTTATCTCTTCCCCTTAGCACAGGACAAAGGGGCAAGGGCACCCGATAAAGTGTTTGCTTTAGCAGGGAAAGGAAGGCTTCCCACCATCTGACACTGGCACGGTTTGAGCCAGAAAGATTGGTGGCAAAGGGGAGAACGATCAATCTTGGCAGTGCCTCCACTCTCCTCCTGCCAAGGAAGGGGCAGAAGCTGGTGCCACAGCCCAACCAGCCCTCCTGCAGTCTGGAAGTGAGCCCAACAGGACAGATAACAGGACAGATACCAGGGACTGGATCCTGACCCAGGAAGTCGCTGCAGTCCTCCGAGCTGTTCTGTGGGACCCGAATGTGCCGGTGAAGGCAAACACTGAGAACACAAAAGGGGGAGCTGACAAATAGCTGAAACCTGTAATCCGCTGTAATGGAGATAAGGGCTGATCATCCCTGCTCAAACTGGGGGAAAACAGAAGGCAGCAATTCCTTCAAGGCAGTGAACTTCAACTCCTTCCAGACAGAACCGAGGCTGTCGACTGGAATCACTGAAAGGGGAGATGTGGAAGTGCCGACAATACCTTTGAGTGGGATTAATTCAAGATGAGATCTGGTTCTCATTGCTCTGCTCTCCAGCTCTTTCAGAGAGGAGAAACACTTCCAGAGGGATTAAAAAGGCTTTGCCTATAATAAAATACTCACCAAGCCAGCCAAATCAGGCAAATTACATTTCATAACTGAGGTGCCTTAAACCTGACTTAATAGTGGGTATCTCAAATGACCTAAAGAAAAACTCAGATACAGGTGAAAAAAGGTATTCAACAGAAGAGAGAAATGCTTGTGAACATGCGTGCTTCAGAAATGCAAGGAAGGTTCATGGAAGGTTCATGGGATGCAGAAAACACCAAATGTTTTAGCAGCATTAGTTATCTTTTAAAAGCAATTTCTAAAGGCTAATGCTAATGCAGCTAAGGACACCCGAGCTTCAAGCTGAATCCTGGAAGCGAGCTACAAGCGAACGACCTTCCGATCAGACCCACGAGTACAACAGCCTGTCACCTCAGACTTTGTTCACAAACAGAGTTCTAAGTCCTGTCACAAGAGGCTATTTAAGTAACAAAGCTCCAGCTCCCAAACCCCCATCGCATGCTCCCCGCGGCCGCTTCGGCAGTAGGATGGGCAAGAGCTGCTCTAACAGGAGACTTTCCTTGCTCATGAGTTCTCACTCCTATTACAATGTGGCGATGATTAAGCATCTGCTGGATGCTGCTAAGTCCAATGAGGGCTAATTACTTCAGAATGTGGCAAAAAGTACTGATTAGTAATAAAGAGCTCCTTCATAGCTCATTTGCTGGTAGCATAAGCTTTGCTAACAGACATTCTGCTTCTTATTAAGGGTGCGCGTCGGCTTTCCAAAACTGCTGTAGATACCACGCGGTGCAAGGGATTAGGAAAAGGATTTAGGGGGTGTGTGTGGGGTGTGTGTGTTGTGTTACCCACAGCACCGTGAACGGGAACCTGAGCTGCAGGTGCACATGTAGCTTGGGGCTTTTTCTGTCTTCGGAATAGTCTGCACAGGGTGGAGAGGAGTTCACAAGATAAAACGCAGAGCTGCTTTCCAGTCACAAGTTTCACAATCACTCAACAACGACTTTCAACTTTCTTTTCTAAAGAGTGGCTTTTAAGGGTGGGGGCTGGGGCTGTATCATTAGACAAGCAAGTGACAGCACTATTGTTTCAAGCCAAACTCTAAGAAATTAGTTCCACATTTCCCAAAGATGCATGTGGGGAAGTGATGGGCTTTGTCTACCAACTTCCCATCAAGCTATCATTAGGCTGGTAATTAGAGAACACTAAAATAGGCAAAAAAATGGACTTGGATGAGAAGCAGTTTTGTATGTAAACCTAAAATATTCTCTGATGTACAATTAGGACCCATCAAACAGAGACCAAAACCAGACAAGAAGCGTGGTGAGGGCTGCACTGAGCGAGGCGTTTCTTTCCATCCTAATCACAAGGCACCTAAAAGCAAAGCAGAAACTAACAGCTTTAAACCAGAAGGGGCTAATTTTAAGTTTTACTCTGTATTTGGAGAGTCAGAAATAGACCAGAGCAATGCCTGGTACCAGGTGCCAATTCAACGGGGCTTCAGAACTTTTCTTTTAAAAAAAGCCGTCTGTACCATTTTGCAGAAAGACTCCAGAAGGTTGGATCCCTGCCAAGCTAAGCTTTGCCCTCTTCTGACTCCAGACTTATTCAAAGCTGTGTAATTACTCTTCCAGACCTAAATATACCTCCTTAGAATAAACTGATGCAACCCTCCAGCAGTTTTTGTGAAACAGAGTTCTAGAAAAGAGATTCTTGGGGTCTTCCAAACCCTGGAGCGGCTCAGTTACCTCCGGCTCCTTGCCCAGACAGAAGGGACAGTTGACTGCATCCACCAGCCACCAAGTCTATTCCTCCTGACCAGAAAAAAGAGCAATTAGAAGCTGTTCCACCACAGCATGGTATGAATCCAATTCATGGGAACGATGCACATCAGTGACCCTCCAGTTTACCTACTTTGAGCAGTGGGTGGTGAAGCCACCAAGGCTCTCTGGGTTCAGATCTCACACACAGCCTTACTGCAGCTCTGGAGATAGGTGGAGGGACACACAACAAACAGATTTTAGAAAAGAGATGTTTACCAAATGGGATTTTAGTGCCATGGACAGAGTAGCACTGTTAGAGAAAGCCACAAAGCTCACTGTGAATGCAAGTGAGCTAAAGCAAACACTTCTAGAAAAAGGCCACGTCTACGATCCATGCTATCTTGGGCTACTTGTGCCTCTCTCCCACGTGCAAACCTAGCTAATGAAACACCAGAACACAGATTAAAACTTCTATTTACAGGCTCCAAGCCGAGTTACACCCAACTGGGTATCACGCTTCAAACACACAACTTGCTGAGACAGTTTTGCCACGCTGAAACATTGAGAAAATCAGATGTTTCGCTCTTACTTTATAGCAGTGGCCACACGTAAGACAGTTAAAAGTATGAAACATCATAAAAAGGCCACAGGCTTCACTGGGAAGGCAAAGACAACAAAAAAATGGCTTTCTAATGCCAAGCATTTCAGTAGAGCAGTGTGTCTCAGTCTAATGTTTCATGCACGGGAGCAGATGTGGGAGAACCTCGGGCTAAATGAGGCAGTATCTAGATAAGCACACACAAAGAACCTCTTATTCAGATTTCCTCCTCCTCATCTACACAAAGTTGGAGGGTGAGCTTTCCTATTTCTGACGCCCAATCCACATGCTCGCTGTCCCCCTCCTTGGAGATGTAGATGTGTGTCAGAGCCTTCAAGCAGAACTAATCCCTCTGCCTGCTCGCAGCAGCCGGTACTCTCCGCGCTCCTCCCCGCCTCACCACTGCACACACAACACCACCGAAGCAGCATCTCGATCTGATAAGGCCCAAGGAAGATAACACCATTTTAAAGAGGCCGAGAAGCCAAGTCCTAGCTCACATTTGTTTAAATACGACTGTTTGAAAAAGCAGCCCTTGAAGGGGCCCCGACACGATGCTGCAGTGGGTCTCGGGGCAGGTCGTCACACAAGCTCAGCGATGCAGGTACAGTCCCCTCAATCATGGGGCAGAGGACAGAAAGGAAAAAAACCAAACCAAGTTATTTCTTGAGACTGCATCTGAAGGGCATCTTCTACAGCATTTCCTTACACAGCTCTGCTTTCAGCTGCAGAGACTCACCATTAAGAGCCTCACCTATTCCCCAGCACTTTTAAAGGCTGAATTAGAGCACGAACACCGATACTTCCCGAGCTTGGCAAAGCGCGGAACAATCCTGCGTTATGATCCAGAGAAGATGGTTACTATCTTACCCGGGCTACCTACTGCAAAAGCTGCAGGAGAGACCTTTGGTAAGGGCAAGGAAAAATTCCCTGAAAAACCTATTTGACAAAGATGCCCAGATCAGTAACGAATATTCACACCACTGTGCTCACAGGATGCCAAAATTTGTGCCACCCTATAGACGCAGCAGGTCCTGCTACAAAGAGAGGGCCTAATCCCTGCCTATAAAGCACAGAGAACACAAAGGGAGGTGAACATCCATATGTAACGGAAAGCAAGCCTGCATTTGGCCTTCAGCTAGTTTAGGTGTACGATCCAGAACCTGTAGGTATCCCAAATAACGGGCTCAGGACAGGGCACTTCAGTGAGGCACACACATTATTGAATAGACCTTCAGCTCTCGAGGCCTCACTGTCCAGATGCCTGGCGAGGAAAAGCAGAGGAATCAAGAGCAAGCAAGATGCACCCTGGGCAGACAGCACAGCAACAGCAGTGCAGGAACATAACGCAGCAGCAAAAGCTCAGGGCTGCCAGCTCTTATCTTCTTGTCAAGCTCATGCAGACCAAACGCAGGCAGGAAGCAGAAGCGAACGTGGTGGAGCAATAGGTGCTGGGAAGCCGAGCAGAAACGTAGCTCAAGAATGAGAGGTGGCACACTGTACTCCTTGGGGAACACCACACAGGATCATTTAAAGCTGTCTGGATACAGGATACATGGAAATCCAAGATGGTTTAACCTGGAGGTGTTAAAAATGTGCTTTACAGCAAGTTATTTACACGGACGGGTTTTGCCTTCCCCGAGCAGAACAGAAAGGGCTTCAAGTAGCTCTCAACAATAAAGTCACTCTGTTTGGACTGGGCTGACATCACTGAGCAGAACAACTGCCAACCCCAAGAGCTGGACGTCTCCCCCACTGCAAACAACCCCGTATTCTCCAGCTGACAAGCGCTGGTTGTTGTGCAGCAGACACTCACAGTTATGATGGAAAAATGGCTCAGAGACAGATGATGCAGACCGTGTTACTGGGAGAACTGGGCGAGCCTTTGTCATCTGAAACAAGTCTTATTTGGATGTTTCACTGCAAGTGTTTTAAACAAGGGCTCAGCGGTAAGGTCAGCACATCTACCATCTACACACAAAATTAACTTCTGAATTGCCAGCAAACCCATTCCAACGGCCCATGGTGGGGAAGGACACCCACCCACACCTCTCTCTCAACATCACCTTACACCTCTGAATTTAGCTCTTCATTCACACCGGAGGGAAGAGAAAGATGGGCTCTCTAAATGCCAAATTTGACCAGCAGTGCTTTCAGAGTCAAGCATTCACAGGACGCAGCACTTCTGGGGGGGGAACAAGGCAAGCTCCAGCATTTCAGAAGGGCTTCACCATGCTTGCTCCCTTCTGCCTCACGCCAGGAGAAGGACATCCACCCACTCCTGCTGTTGGGTGGTACTTGGCGAGGTGGGGGAAGAGCAAACGGGGGGAAGGAAGAGCAGGGGAAAGTCAGCTCAGGAACGCAGATTCCACTGGCGCAGTCAGCGGCACAGTCTGCGTAATGCCTCTTACACTGGAGGAGAGACAAATACAGGAAAAAGGATTAACAGCAACTGGACAGGAGAGAAAAAAAAGCTAATGAAAGAAACCAAGGTAAGGAACAAGAGTGTCTCACTAGGGGACAGGGTACGATGACGACAGCACCAAGTATGTGAAAGGCAAGCATGGAAAAGGACGGGACCGAAAACAATGAGGCGAGCAGGAAATAAAAACAAGATGCAGAGAAGGATTTTGAAATCCTCCTTAGGAATAAGCTGGTATCTAGCAGGCAAGTGATTGACTTTTTACGACTTTAACCTTATTTCCAGAAGAAACCTATTTCCGTAGAAGCACAGCTTTTGAACTGCTTATTACAGTTCCCTTCCAGGCAGCGATCAATCTTGATAAAGGTCCATCAGTACAAGCCAGGAAGTGATAATACCTACTGGAGAATGGGGGTGGCAGTCAATCTCCAGTAGAAAACCCTCCAGCACCAGCATTCCTTGTTCTATATTAATGGCTTCTTTGAAAGGCAGGGATTCAGTTCTGTCTGGACTCCTGCCCTGTGCATCCAGACGTGTGTCTTTTAGAAGCAAACACCACACAATCCAGCACCTCGTGCAGAATGCCCCACAGGCAAGAGCTTTCCAGTGCAGTCCAGCTCCAGATCACTGCACTGGGTAGCCACACTTGCCAGTACATTCAGGGCTTCTGAAACTTGGTGTATTTCCAACTATTCCCTGTGTCTAAATCTTTTCTTTTTTTTTTTCTTTCTGCACCCTCGCCCCCCCGCCACACCCTCCCCCCCCCATCTGCGCTCTCGTCCAACTGACGCTAACCACAGCAGCGAAGAGGT
>WTSP01013104.1:23547-38755 GCA_025331215.1 Actenoides lindsayi
TATATAGTAAAGCCGTTAACATTGTTCTCTTTCTCCAAAGCCCCCGTTGTTAAACTTTTTCTTTTTTTTTTTTTCTCTCCCCCCCCCCCCCCCCCCGAGTTCCTCCAAACATGAAGTGCATTAGAAATAATATGAGGAACAATGGAAGTGAATAAAAAAAATAGCATGCAGCTGGTGACCGAGCTCTACAGTGCATTTCATTTCATAATGAAATAAAAATCGTGCCAAAGGGAGACAGAAAGCTACAGAATAATGACCCTTTAAAACTTAAGCTATAGAACAAGTCAGATGAGTTTTGGAAGGGTATGTAAGGGTGGAGCAGGGAGAAACCAAGGGGAAATAATTCTACACAGCAGCGAGAGACAGGTACATGGCACTTCACAGCCAGGACATGCCCAGCAGAGCCAGTTTGCCTGGAGGTATTTACAGTTTACATTCTGCCATCTCGCAGCAGAGCAGGAAAGCCAGACATCAGGAAAACAGGGACAAGAACGGACGGTAACAGTAAACCTGTGCCATACATCTACTGTTACACACTGTGCTGCAGACAGACCAACCCCAAGTAGCACACATATCCAAGGACTTCTTGCCACATCTACAGAGCACAAGCTCCTGCTGGTCAGAGGCCAGGGACGTGTGCCAGGAGCAAAACACATCACAAGCAAAGAACCACCAAACTCTTAAGCGTAAAGAAAGGACTAACTGGATGGATGACTCAGTTGCTGAAACACAAGGCTGCAGTAACGCGCGTATTGAACGCCGAAAGACGCATTTGCTTTTTCTGAACTCTGATCATGCACTGAGTCACCACCACACCAACTCCTACTTCTATTGTTCCCATAGACTACGTCGGAGCTGGATCAGCCAAGAACCACGTGCCAGGCTGCCAAGCCCACCGCCAGTCTTTTCTTCTCTTCAGCAAATTCACGAGGGTTTCAGTTACAGAAGAAATAAGGACAGGTCTGCACTGCAGATTTCACTCCAGTCTGCCCAGGTCAGCTACCAGCTACTAAACTCAGGTTGCTGTACTGCATTCTCCAGCCTGTCTCTGATACGTGGCTACTCCTCTTGCTCCCATGGTTGTAGATGTGTTGTTCCTCTGGCTCTCACGGTCGCTCAGTGCTGCAGAAGACTGGGCTACCTTGCAGTTCACGCCCAGCACACTCTGAAGAACTTACCTAACTCTGGGCATAAATAGCTTTCAGATCTGATTTTCCACAGCTATGCCCACTGAACAATCAAATGTGCTCTATGCATAAAACAGGCGTGGGGGCAACTGAACTACAAAGGGCTCCTGAATCCTTCGCTGTGTCTCCAGCCCAGTCAGCTGGAGTTAGAGGGGCACAGGGGGATGGATGGCACAGGGGGATGGATGGCACAGGGGGATGGATGGCACAGGCTCATTACCAAGTCAATGGCACAGTAAAAACCATAAAAGTTAAAAGAGGGAAGGAAAAAAAAATATATATTAAAAATTCTTGACTATCCTAGGGCCTGTTCACCCTTTGGACAAATCACAATTCAAATTTCCCCCGTGGTTCTAACACACAGAGGAACTAAAGCTTCAGAAGGTCCCAAACATTCCAGAAAACCCCTATGGTTTGTTCTGTACAGGTGTTTACAAGATTAAGGTACATTAACCTCCCCATATTTCAGAGTCAATACATGTTTCTGTATCACATCATAGCTTAGAAAGCCTTTTCACTTCTGGCAGACCTGGATGTAAAATGAAGATTCACCGATTATCTGTTGCTGATGTATTTATAAACTTCCTTCATCCCATACGTGCTAGCTGTCATTCTGAGAGATTCCAGATTTGCCTTTTGCTGACTAAATTTAAACTGCTCATGACAGAAGACAGCAACGTAAACACCAGCAAAGAGAACTCTGATAACATCCCTACCCACACAAGATAAAAGACATGGCTACAACTCCACAACACAAGAAGGCTGTGTTTGTAAATAAGAAAGCTGCCTTTCAAAACAAACAAATCCCTCAAGATGAGAGAAATGAAGAGATGGGTCAGCTCAATACTCCAGGGCTTTGCTGGGATGGTAAATCCTGAAAATGAAAACCCTGAAGGGAATTGATACAGGAGGAGGAACGACAGCCCTAAGACACGCAAGGGACACGTGCACACAGAGACAAACAAGCCTTTTTGCCTCCAAGGCAGCTTTACGGCACGTGAAGACAGAGCTGTTAGGTGACATTTCTTGGCCAATACCAACCCTACCTCAACCAGGAGAGTCTGTCAATATAGCTGTACCAGAGAAGCCTTTCTAGTGCAAATTAAGCTGCACGTGAGGCCAGGTTCATTTTTGGAATCATTTCATTAAGATTGTGTGATGTAACATCACTGCGATTTGGCTCAAGCACGCTGAAGAGCCCTTCAGTAAATAAGCTGCCTGAAGTCAACCCTGATGCTAAAAGTGGGTTTAGTTACCCAAGAGGTGACACCCAGCCGTGTCCAGACGTGTTCCCCAATGAGTCACTTCTCTCTGGTACACATTCAGTCAAAACCAATACAACAGCCCAGGAAAAAGCCCTTTGTACTTTACCAGCAGCTTCTCGGTTCCATGACAAATGCAGGTGCTTTATGATGGTTCCTTTGTAGAGGCACTGCTCGGTGGTACAAAGCAGGTCACTGATTTAAGGACGAGGTACAAACACTTTTTCCCTGAATCTCTGTCCCCTCCATCTGTATCTGTCACTGTTGGGGCTGATCAGCAAAAAGGCCACTCGGCAGAAGAGGCTGCTGAGGAAAGCCTGCTGTGCCCTGACTTGGCTCCATACTGGTGGGGATGGACTGGGATTTCTAGACCCTGCCTGTCCCAACTTTCTCTCCCTTCTACCCTGACTCTGGAGCGTGTCAGAGCTGGTGTTACAGAGTCAGCAAGAGGGAAGAGAAAGGGATCTGAAACAGAGTAAGTCAAGCTGCTTTTGCTGCTCTGGAGCTGTGGCTCCAGACAAACACAGTTCTCAATCAAAGACCAGTATCTCATGATGAAACACGTCCTAATCAGGAAGGTAACTTCATACACTACACCTTGGTTAAAAGCAGCACACAGGAGAGCTGTGTGTTTTGTGACAGCAGTCGATGCTGGTTTAGCCCCTGGGAGATGTCAGCAGAGGCTCCCAGCGCTTTGCTGCCAGGAGCAGGGGGCTGAGGAACAGAAAGCTTTTCCCTGCTCTGTGGCTGTCACTACCAGCTGTGTTCAGACACATTCCCTTGATTCTCCCCTGCTGAGAGCAAATGACATCGGAGATGTGTGTGCATCACTTCTGGGGGGGGAAGACAACACACAGATTTGTTTTGAAAGAACAGAAACTCGCACAGAAAGCAGGAAAAGCCATTGCTATAAACCTACGTCAGAAAGGGACCTTCAAGAGAACAGTGGCCCAACAGAGTATGCTCAGCCACCCCCTGTACAGCAGAAAAAGGGTATTCAGCAAAGCAGAAAGGCAACAAATGTAAGAAACAGCTGTAGGAAATACACTCCTTCACAAGACAGAGCTTCCCTCGCAGCAAGGAGCAGCGCAGGCGGCTGAAGGCTTAAGATGAGCAGTGCTGCACTGGAAAGGAATTCAACATTGATGCAGATGCAGTTGCCTGGTGTCACTGAAGCACCAGATAAACCGTAAAAGGCCACTGACAGAAGCTGGGAAAAGAGCTTTCCTGCCGAGGGGTTACTGCATAATTCATCTGTGACGGAGGCAAGCAGACCACCTCTGAACAGCCCTTACAGCTCAGCCTGGAGATGGGACTCTGCACTAGCTGGGGCTGAGCTGGCACAGCCAGCCTGCCTCAGTGGGACTGCTATTGCTCCGTTCCAGAGCAGTGGAGCATTCAGAGATCTGGAAAAACTGCTGAATTATAAATATCCTAGATTCTTCCTTCATATTCCGTGACACACGGGCACGGCCCAGGCAATGACGGGAAGAACAGGAGCTCCCAAAAGAAACAGAAAAAGCACGATGAAAACACAACCAAGCTGGCAGCTCTCTTGCCAAACTATGGCCATGCACCCAGAAACCCTCTGAAAACCACAACACCACACCCAAACTCACATTTGCTGTTTCAAGCCTGGATAAAGCCTGAAACAATCTGACACAGGGCCAGGGAAAAACTTCATTTTTCTAAGCGTGAGGTTTTTCCAGGCAAACCTTTCCTTCCCCCTCTCTTGGCCGTTTGCATTTTTCTTTCGATGAGCAATATTATCCCTTAAGGACTGGAAACAAAAGTGACTGGACAGAGAAAAAGGCAACGGGAAGCCTTTGGCAGGGTTCACTCCGGGCTCCCCGTTGTGTACTCCTCCCGCTCACAACTGGCATTTCAGGAGGGACAGAAACAGGTAGGCACGTGCTGGTCAGTCTGATGTGGCAGCTGGCTGAGGGAGCCTCTGTTGATCATTAACCCCATAACCATTCCTGAAACATCTCACCACAGTCATTTCATACCCAGTGTTCTTCTGGAAGCAAAATGGAGCTACATGACCACCCCAGACTGAAACCCTGCGGCCACGTCCCTTTGGCAGGGTTTCCTATTAAGGGTTCCTTGATCTGTTTCTGAATTGCAAAGCCAGACCAGAGCATAATTCTTGGTAATTTCTGGAAGGCACTCAACAAGACCTTAAATTTGGTTGTCTGCATTCGGTACAGAGTGGCAAGAGAAGGGACTCTCCTCGCCGACGCAAGCACAAGGCTCTAGGAAGCAGCAATCCCCAACACAAGTTTTCTAGCTTTAGTTGTTTGTTTCAGGCCAGTTACCAACCACACACGGGGGTGATGGTCTCTGTAGGTCTCTAAAGTGGCATTGCCAATTAGTGCTGCAGCTTTCTAGCCCTTCCAGGACAGTAAATCCATAAACTCTCTTCCTCCTGTGTAAGCACCCCGAGTGCTTTTACGCTGAACAGACAGGGTTCATTTCTTGTTTAGAATGCAGCACACGACAGTAAAAGTATTTTTAGCTTCAGTCCCATCTCCTGCTACAACATGGGACCTCCTTCAAGGCCTCCTCTCACCAAAGAAGTACGACAAATTCAGCCCAAAGCAAGGCATAATCCTGCCCTCTTGCCAGCTCAGCTGCTTTCTGTCCGCAGGGAAAGCATCCGTTACACAGACTGTCTATACTACTGCTTATCTAGAACATCCTGCCTCTTCCACACTTGCCTCCTCCCAATCCTCTACTCGCCATGTGCTTCCTCTTCATTTCCCTCCCCATCCCATTTCCTACACATTTCCTCACTTGAGCTACGCAGGAGATCCACGAGAAGCACATGAAAATGATATCCATCAAGATCAGCAATTCTGAATCCTGCAGAACAATTCCTTTTCTTGCTCATCAGATTAAAAATACACCAAACAAAAAGGCTGTTCATCCAGTGAACACAGGCACAACTGTTTGTCTAGTGGGGAAGCGCCTTCAAACCCAGGCACTGGAGATGCTGAGTCCCACTGTGTGGTACCAGAGAGATCACAATGCCCAGTCTGGATTCCGACAGCGACGCGCATCGTGTCTCCCAGCATGTGCACAAAGGCAGGATATGAATAAACTGCAAGAAAAAAAAAAAAAGAAGAAAAACCCCTCTCACCCTGCAGAGTGAGCAGCTGGTACTGGGGTGAGGTAACATCCACCCACCTGAACTAACATCTGGAATAATCACCTTTACAGCATGAATTCCTGACACGAGGTCATGGGCCCTTTCAGAAGAAACGAGCAGATCCGCTCCTAAAGGCTTCTGGTTTATTATATAATAAGTCACAGCTACAAAATAATTCCCAACCCATCCTGGAGCAGGCTACAAGCCCAGTGCAGAGCCAGTAGCCCACGGAGGAAGCAGAAAACACCCTGTTTGAAAAACAGGAGGCCACGGATAGAGCCACATCTGTCTGTCCTTGCACAGCCGAGACCTGAGAGATGCTGCAGGAGCTCTCACCCCACTCCAGCAGGTCCCCCGAGCACACAGACTTGCCCCAAAAGGAGGGAGGTTTCTGATCTGAGGGAGAGGCCGAGTTCTTTACTGAAACGCTACCAGATGTAGCTTCCTGCAATAAAATAATAAGAAGAAATCAATCTGTACCTACCTCATTTATCTAGAGCGCGGTACCAGAACGACTTGCCATTGGCAACTTACGGCCTATTAAAATACCAACCACTGTGCAGCCAGCCCACAGGCTCCCGAAGGCATGCATGAATTCCTCAGAAATACAGCTGCAGAGCTAGAGTCAACACCGATGGCAGCTCAAGAGCACAAAGAATAAACAGACTGGAAGCCATTTAGGTTTTCCCCTGTATTTCAGAAATAAATACACGTCTTAAAGAGGGGGGAGCACCCTCTGCTACCTCCCCTTGGCCTTGGCCAGAGCTGGTGGTATTGCCACGCTGCAAACCGAGTGGGCCCCAAGCTCCAAACAGAACATTAACTTCCAACGAGTAATTTTTTGAGCCAAGGGCTGTTGAAGTCACACAGATACTGCTGATGCTAAGAGTCAGCTGTCAAACAACGCCAGTCCAGAGACAGAGGAGGGGGAAGTTTGAAAGGCGGCTGTATCAGAACACATTTACTGATGCTGCACACACAGCCTATCAGTTACAGGGCTTTAGATTACAGCTTCTGGTCAACAAAGCAGCCCCTGCCTGAGCGACACCAGGAGGAAAGGAGTCAGAGCACGACCAGAGACTGCTCTTTACTCAACAGGACACAGCCCCTGTGGCAGAGGAGTTTTTAACGTCATTCTGTCTGTCTGGTGACAGGATCCAAGGCAGTGACTGGTGACAGGAAGGGACAAGTCCAGCACGAAGCAAATCGACACAGCCCAAAGCCTCTGCCATCGGCCCCTGCAGCTGTAGCAGCCAGACCCCAGAACAGGTGAAAGAAACGCTCTGCAAACTCAAAAGTGCAGCTTAAGATCTTTTCTGCCAGGGACCCTGCGGTGCCGTGTCACTTGTGCACTTCTCCAACACCCTCCGTTTGCCAGAGGTTAAACCTCATCCGTGGCTTTGACTCTCACAACTTCCACATGCTGGAATTAAACCTCTTTTTCTCATCTGCGCTCTCTGGCTTTTCTCTATTTGCTTCAGAACGCGAGCAGTGCTGGTACTGTGCCTTAATATGATCTTGAACTAAGTTATGTTTTATTGTAAATCATTTCTAGAGGCTGCATTCAAATGCCTCCTCCACTAACACCCTCCCAAAACACTCCCGAGGCTGCAGCCAGGAAAGAAGGATGTTGGCACGTTAAGCTGGTCTGGGTTAGTTAAAACTCCCTCTCTCCACCTGTATATTAGGAATATATTTATACATAGGGAAGATCTACGTTTTCAGACACGTCTGCAACAACAGCACTTTAAAATACATTCCCACACCACAGGCACTAGCAGAGGGTAGAGCTCAGCACACGTCATCCTAAAACATAGAACTGGGAGAACGGTTTAGAGCCACAACCAAGTTCCTTCCTCTACTAAAGCGTGACAATCCCACTCTAATCAAGAGGCAGAGCTCAACCAGCTATTGTCTCCTCTCACTATTGTCTCAGTTGGGGACACCAACTCTAGGAAAAACTATTTAGTTACCTACCTTATGTTTTAAGGCAGACAGTGGTGAAGATTTCGATCTCACCTAGGCTGAACCAGACCTTTAGTCTCTGATTAACCAAACAGTTAACGATTTTTCCCGTTGGAACAAGCCAAAGGTGGCTGGTTACCTGAAAGATCCTCTAACATCAGCCACAGGGACAATTTATGGCAAGTCAGTGAATTAGCTGATTTCTCTCACCCCTGAGAGCTGCATTTTGGAGGTGGTACCACCTGCACCTCCCTTCACAAAGGTTTCTGAAGCACCAGCCATGCCTTAGCAGGCCAGTGCTTCTCCCCCTTTATTTACATAGTACAGAAACGGAAAAAAAGTTGTGTATGCCACTAAAACACAACTATGCTTTGCATCCTGCCAGCTGAAGGAAAAGCAAGTACCTTTAGGTCATGCATAAGGATGACAAAGGCACGCTTACACAGAAGCTGACCTCAGTCCACAGGGAGCTATCAGGATGAAGTGCCTCCCAGATATCAGCATTTCCTTTGGCTTTCTGGATACGGCTTTACACCAAAAAAAAAACCCCAAACAACAAAGCAAGCAGTGCAGGAAGTGGCCTTTCACACTTACTCAATTATAAATTGCAAGGCTGAGAACATTCTCTGTTCAGGCTTATGGCACCAAAATACTTTGAGGCTGGCCCATCCTACCGGGGTCAGCTCTTCCCAGATTGAGCCTACAGCAAGCAGCTGCTGGGCTGCAGGAAAAAAACTGTGTTCTTTGCTTCAAACTGGAGCAGGAGTGCCAGGATCAGAAAATGAAGCTGAACTGCTGCATGAACTTGGAAAAGCACGGTCCCAAGGGAAATAAAGTCCAAAGTGTCTTCAGAAGACAATGAGGAAGGTGGGAAATGCCCTCAAAACTGCTGCTCAACTCATGCAAAACAGTCTTTACCTCTGGAGTTGGCCAGGGGCTTTCAGAGTACAATCCTTTCCTTCAAATCCTGACCTACCCGAGTGAAACTGTTGGCACGCTAACAGCATAAGGTAGGATGGAGTGTCAGGAGTCTGTGGATAACACCTGGCTTTCCACTTCCTTCACATCAAGCACCAGCAAGGCTCCCTGGCAACGCGCAGCCAGAAATCAATCAGCACCAAGGTAAAGAGCATCTGGCTATCACTCAGCATTAACCGACACTGTAAACAACAGGAGGGGGGGGGAGATTTAATCAAGTCTTCCTCTTTTCTGATGCCCAAAGATGTACATGTGTGTACTACATCAGCCTGCAGCTTTAGGCACTCATTTGGACATCCAGGCTCCTGCCTGCACCAATCCACAGATCTGAAACCTCCCAAGGAGCTTATCATATCATCTCTCTAGGAACAAAGACACACACACACACACACCACACACCCCTTAAAAAGCTTCAAACTGGTACAAAACGCAGCAGCCCATCTGCTCCACAAAAGCGGTTGCCATGAATACATCCCTACTGCTCTGTGCCTGCTATTTTTAAAGATGCTTGGGAGGCAACTGAATTCACTGAGGTTGTGCTATTTCTGTATCTGGATTCATGCTATTCAAGGAATATATTGGTACTTCTCTCCGGGGGGAAATAGAGCACCTGCCTGGCCCACACCTGGCTCAAAGGCATTTTCAGAACACCCAACTTCTGTAATCCCACAGCAGTGTGATAAGACCACAGACAATAGATGCTTTTCACACAGAGCACTGTAAACTGAACCGGGCGAGTCTTATCCTCAGAAGCCCCGCCAGAGCTTAAGGAGACCTTCCAAAGGGAGGGGAAAGGACAAGCAAAAGGATATTTAGAGCTGCGACTATAGTCAGGCATGGGTTAATGCAAGGCCTGAGCACAAGTGTGGAAAAAGGGTACCTGCCTGCAAGAAAAAACCACAACAAACCAGAAAACCCAAGATAGGCAGATGCTCAAAGCTGGATGTGCTAACAGGACCCGGACCCTTTCAAGAGTGTCTTGAATTCCTATGAGCAGTAAGTCTTAAAGCACTTCAGACTGGTTCCCCTCCAGCCTGGGAGGGGGTCCCGGACCAGGGTGTGCCCCACCAGACCCACAGCACCAGGTACCTGCAACCCAGGCTTAAGTAGGCCTGGGATGAGCTGGCAGTAGAGTGTCCCTCCCCTGCTCTGCTCACAGGTCAAACTAACCCAGTGCCACCTCGTAACTCACTGGATCTATCAAATCCCCAGCTCTTGCCACAGACAGGCACAAGCTGCCAACTAAGTCTGTTGTAAATAACCTGAAAAAGCTGTCTCTGGAGATTCTTGTATTCTCAGGCAACACTCTTCTTTCCACATCGTAGATCACTTAATTGAGAGAAAGGAAAACCATTTTAGTGTGTCCTATGAAGGGCTCCTTTACCTACCTCTCCCCCTCGTTTACAGACTCCAAGCGACACGGGACACCTTGTTCAGATCTGTTCTTGGAACGCTCACAAGCAGAAAGAGCTCTGCTCAATTACAGCTGCATGCCTCCTATTGCCACAGACTGCAGAAGAAGCCTAAATCAATTGCAGAGCAAACACCAGATTTTTTTTTCCCCCTTTTTTTACACAAGCAGCTGACAGAAGGTGACCTGACAGACAGTGCAACCTCAAACAGATTTGTTTTGGGAAGTGGCTGATTTCAGAGAAACAATTATAGATCCTAAACAACGTACAGACTTCTAATACGACACAGACGCAGCATCTTCTTCATTTCATCTTTCCACAGATTCAAAGAGTATCAAAAAACAGTCCTGGAAATGACCAGAGGAGCACAGCCAAGGAGCAGGGCATGATCTGGGAGCCTCTCCACACAGTAACTCTCCTCCTCACCGTTCCTGGAATTCATCCCTCCTAAAGTTTCTCTAACTGCAACAGGGGAAAATATTTGGAAAAGGTCAAATGATTCAATACCACCGAGACCCATAACTTCTCGGGCAGGAACAGGTTTCCATGTGCTTTCAGTTAGAGCACAGACAGGTTAGGGGAAAGGCGGCAAACCCAACAGCCTACTTCCCCTTCCCTCGTTTAGAAGCAATCCAGCCAGTTGAGAGCAGTGTATGTGTTTGGTTTAAATTACTGAGGGTTTCGCTGCTGGAACACATCTGCAACGGGCCGAGTGAACTGCTGAACCCCCGCCAGCTCCAAAACCAGCCCAACACAACCCAAAGGCCTGGCAGCATCAGCAAACCCCACGGCAGCTCCTAGAAGCTGCTTTCAGGGACAAGGAGAGAGAGGGAGATGGACATTTCTCAGCACAGGCTTTTCCTGAGACACCCTCCAGCTCAAGTTGTTTTATTATGACTCCAGGAAGCAGAGGGGTTAATTTCTTTCCAAGTTCACATACTGTTTGAATTCCTTAGATAAGCTGCTTCCACCAAACCCAAGGATCTGGCCTCAGGGGAGAGCACTGTAAGGAAAAGCTCTTTTGATAGATTTTCTTCAAAAGAGAAATTAATTCAAAGTCCATTTATGGAGGTGTTCTATGCCCGCGGCTTCTACAGACTTCAGAGGAGGTTGCACCGTGCCTCTGAAAGAAAAGCCAAGCTTTGAGCAATGCCCTGCCACTTCTGTTAGCAAGGCAGAAATGTTTTACGCTTGCCCAATAAAATCTTCTCTCCTGAAACGAGAAAGCTCAGTGTGCAGCACCACAAAGAGGAAAACCAGATCAAACCAGGCTTCAGCTCCGGGATAAAGCAGTTAACAGCTAGCACAAACTAATCCTGTACCTTTAAAACAGAGCAGTCACTCGGGAAAGCAAAAAAACAAGTTTTGAAAGCCACTGAAGGCTTCTTTCACATCTTGAGGCAGAAAGCAAGCAAGTCCAGGCTGTTATGGAATTCGCGTTTGCATACTGCTGGTGATAATCTACGTGCATAGCTGGAAACAAAGCAAGTTTTTATTAGCAATTAGCAGCAGGAACGGGACAGACCTGCCTGAAGGAGTCAGAGAAATGCCAATACACGATGGCAGAACAACTTTATAAGACGTGCAGTAGAACAGTCACATAAAAAAGAAAATACTGCAGTTACAAACTTGCAAAGGCATCAATTCAAGGAGATAAAACCGTGTGTTTAACACTGACAGCTTTGACTCCAGGCAGCAATTTTCCTTTGCACAGCAATTTGCAATGCAAAACAAGCTCCTTCCACTCTTACCAAGAACAGTAATACTGAAGCAAAGGGGGAGAGCAAAGTTGGGAAGGGCTGATTTGCTTAGATACAGTTTTGTACAGAGCTGAGTTTCAAGTCAGGCATGAAAGTAATACACCATAGGGTCCAAAATAGCATGTGAGAACTCGGGCGAGGAAGGAGAACAAAAAAAGCTAAGAGAGGATTTCACCCACAACCCCCCAGTTATTTTCAGGGGAGCCACCTCTCCCCCCCCCCCAATCTCTGAAAAAATTCAGTCCAGCTCTGATCAGCCACCACCACCCAGGTTCAGAGCTTTCCAGCTATGTTCTTCCCCCGCTGCGGGGGAGAACGATGTGGCATGTGGGGCCCTACAACAGGGCTATTAAAATCCCATCAAGGGGCAGGCAAGTGGTGGCCATACGCTGAACCGCTCAAGTGAAGAATAACCAGGGACAGAAGTAGAGCCAGGGAACAAGTCTGCAAGCAGCTCCTTACCTGGTAGACAGGCTCGCAAAGTCTCCTCCATCCAGCAGCCTGATTTTGCAGAACAGAACCCCGTTGACAAAGGGGACAGCAGTCAGCTCTTCGAGAGTGAAGCTTGTTTGAAACTTGAATTTCTTCTTCTTCATCAGGAAAGCCATGGGCAGATTCAGCGTGGAAAGCCCAGGAATTCCAAACAAGACCAGAGAGGAGCGGCTCAAAACACGCACACAGACGAGCAGAGGAACGGCGCTCGTTCCAGGAGCACAAGCAGGGAGTAAATTCCAGTTCAGTTACAACGATGGCCCAGCTTCAAACGCGCAATTCTCTTCTCTTTGGTGGTCGGATCTGGCTGCGGGATCATCGCCACGGCAGGCTTCAGGTGAGGAGGAAGAGGTCAGATTAAATCTCTGCAACATCTCCGAGGAAAAAGGGCGGGAGAGAAGTCAGTCTCAGCTCCAGACCAGCAGGAGCTGTCCTAGTTAGAGGCTGCAGTGCTCTGTCTTCAACACAGCCCCCCCAGAAAGCATCTCTTGCGGGAAGTCATCTTGAGTCTTTGAAGAAGCCTTAAGTCTGAGGGCAGCACATTCAGAGAGCTTCCAGTTTCTGTCTCCTCCTCTTGTGCAAATTCTTGATACAGGTCTTCGGGTCAGCCTTTGGGAGGGAAATGAGTAAATTAGTCCCAGCCAGTCTTGGGCTCCTCCTCCGCTAAAACCTGTTTGGATGGGTGATATTCAGTCCAGACTCATACCAATCTTAAGAGGTATGGCCCTAATTAGCCTGGCCCCAACATCCTCTTCCCCCTTTTTGCCTGGAGTAAGCTTCACTGTTGTCATCCCTCTCCTAATTTTTGTTTTGCAAAGCAGCTAATAAAAATCTGCTCTATTTTCACCTATCACTGTTAGAAACAGTTTACAGAGCAAGATCAGTTTAAAGCGTAGTCTAACAAGAGAAAGCAAAAGCGGTCTCAAGAAATGCAAAAAACCTGTTTAGTTTCTGTATTTCCGACCAGCCCTAAGCGTTAGCACCTGTATCTTATAAACAGAGGAGGCAGCACAGAGGAAAAGCAAGCAGCCTGCTCCAGATTAAAGAGCATAACAACCGAATCAGGTCATCTGGCTGATCCAACAGCCAGCCCCACCGAGCACACTGCTTCCCCCCAGCTCCAGGTCCACACGCAGCTGAGCGCTGGGGCTGGAGATGGTCGTTTCGTTGCACACTTACACAACACCTAAACCAGGGAGGCGAGAGCCGATTAGCATCTAAAAGGGACGAGGTTATGAACACCGGGCCGTAAACAATCCTCACCGATACTCAGAGTTAACGACTGCAAACCAAGGCAGGCTCAGCTCCCGCTGCCCGCACGGCTGCCTGGTTAAAGCCCCCGTCCCGCTCGGGCGGCAGCGGGCAAATCCAGCCGGCTCTGCTCGCTGTGCCAGGGCCCGGGCACCTCTGCAGAGGCACCGCTCTCCTTGCGGCCACCTCCGAGAGGGGCGAAAGGGCAGCTCGGTGACCGCTCCGCGCCACCAGCCCCCTCCGCGAGCCGTATCTGAGCTCCTCCGCTCCTGCACCGAGCTGCTGTTCGGTCTCAGCCCGCCTTCCAGCCCCCTGGACCGTGCACCCAGATGCAGAGGGCTCTCGGCCCACCCCTGGGCCCCTCGGACCGCACACCCGGCTGCGGTGAGGTCGCAGCCCGTCCCCTGGCACCCCTGAGCCGTGCGCTGAGCTGCGGTCAGGTCTCAGCTCGCTTGCTGAGCCCCGCACTGAGCGGCGGCCAGGTCTCAGCCTGCCTGCCGGCCCCGCGAACCACGGAGTGAGCTGCCGGCAGGGCCAGCCCCTCTCCCGGCCCCAGGGGCCGTGCCCGGGGCCGTAGCCCGGCTCTGGCCCCATGAACCGCGCACCGAGTTGCGGCGGGGTCTCAGCCCTCCCCCCAAGCCCACGAACCGAGCTGCAGCCAGGTCTCAACCCCACTCCCGGCCCCCTCAATCACGAGCTGACCTACGGGAGGTACCGGCCCCTTTTACCGACCTGCGGCCCGACTCGGTCCGGTCCCTGCCCGGCCCTGCTCGCACCGCTCGCCCTCTCCTCGCCCGGCCGCCACGGCCACCGCTGCTCCCCGCCACGGCCGCCTCTGCTAGCGCTACGCCAACTGCGGCCGTTACGCCAACGCCGTAAGCAGCCACAAGGCAGAGCACCGCCACCACCGCGCTTCGTGAATACCAACCCGACACTACGTGACCCTCCTCCCCGGAGCGGCGAGGGAAGGGGGGAGTGCGGGAGCGGCGCCGCCCGATTGGGCAAGCAGCAAGGAGGCGGGCCGAGGCCTGCGAGACTTTGATTGGCTGCTCCGGCACAGGGTGGGGAAGAAAGCGCTGGGATTGGAGGTGGAGGATGTCGGTTTGGGCGAGGCTCGCCTCCTGTTTGAGGGGAGTGGGCGGGAAGCCGGAGGCTCTGCAGCGGCCCTGGTGTCGCGACTGCGGGGACAGCAGCGGGAGCGCGGCCCAGCTTGGCTCCCGGGCTAATGGTGTGGCTGCTGGGCAGGGGGCGTCCCTCGGGCCTTCGCACCCCCCCCAGGATGTCCCCTAGCCCCTCGGCAGGCCGAGCAGCCTCGAGCACTAGCACTGCAGTCGAGGTGTCTGCCGGAGCTGAGGTGGTAGCAGAGGTGGCTCCCACAGACAAGGGTTCCCTGCGTCCTCTTCAGCGTTGCCCCCTGACAGCCAGCACTGCCCAGCATGTCCTTGTCCCAGTGCTTTCCTTGCCCAAGTAGCTCCCGGTGACATCTTTTGCATGGTGTATGTTGCACACGCTGCAGGCACACGGCTCTGCGGGCAGCGCTGCCTCAAACACAAGTGGTGTGGCCGCCCCGTCCTCCCTCTGCCTTAGGGTACCACGGAGCGGGCCCTGGGTCAGGCTGACCAGCAGCAGTGTGGCCACCCCATCCTTCCTCTGCCTCAGGGTACCATGGAGCAGGCCCTGGGTCAGGCTGACCAGCAGCAGTGTGGCCACCCCATCCTTCCTCTGCCTCAGGGTACCATGGAGCAGGCCC
>WTSP01013105.1:0-29344 GCA_025331215.1 Actenoides lindsayi
TCTTGAATAGATCCAGGGATGGAGCATCCACAGCTTCCCTGGGCAACCTGTTCCAGTGCCTCACCACCCTCAGAGTCATGAGCTTCTTCCTAATTTTGATTTAAATCTACCCTCTTCCAGTTTGAAGCCATCACCCCTCATTCTGTCACTACAAGCCCTTGTAAAAAGTTCTTCCCCAGCTTTCTTGTAGGCCCCATTCAAGTACAGGAAGGCTGCCATAAAATCTTGGAGCCTTCTCTTCTCCGGGCTGAACAACCCCTACTCTCTCAGCCTGTCCTTGTAGGAGGGCAGAACAGGTGAATAAACCAACACAGTGCAGCCGATTATGAAATAACTGGATTATTCAATATATGTAAAACACCTCACATTGTCTGTATTGCTTCTTGGGTGCAATGGCTGGTCTCTGGCAGCTTTGCAACCCCAGCAAAACCAGTCCGATCCCTCAGCTTGCAGATCTTCCCCAGCAGTGTTATTCTATCCCTGTGCATTGCATCAAGTACCTGAGGGAGGAAGTGGTTTTAATTGGACTGCGTGCATCTCCAGGCAAATTGATTTTAACTTTTGAAAATCAATAGGTAGAATCAATCTACAGTAAAGTCTTTTACTGATTAAATATCACTTCATCCTTCTTTGAGGACAAAATGTTTACCATTTTAACCGCTTGAACTCTTGGAGACTTGTAGGGGGAAAGAAAGAAAAGATAAAGCAAAATCTTAATTTTCTTGGTATTTGAAGGGGTAATCCTGTCATACCTCTTCCTGCTACTGGCTCTCCAGTGTATACTCTGATTAAAACCCCTCAGCCTTCCAGATCTTTCTAGATTTGTATAGATCATTAGGAAGAGCATTAACTAGTGGAGTTTTTTTGTTTGGTTTTTTCCCTATGCTTTCTGGGTTGTTGGAGTGGTATTTTTCAAGCAGCTGTAGGCACGGAAGAGTTGTGGGTTGCACAAGAAGTCCTTCATCTCAATGCACTGCCTTTTGATAAATGAGCATGAAGATTTCTGAGGTGACGTTATTTCTTTTGCAGAAAACAATATTGAGAGAGAAAATAGAAGGTTTTCTCCCGGGGCTGTGTTGCTGAAGGCCAGGCTAGAGCCTGAAGTGTGGTTACAAAGATGTCAGCCTGTCTTTAACCTGTTGTTCTTACCCCACCATACAATTTGGAGACCTTGACACAAACAAGCACTGCAAAGTGTTGCATGATTTACAAAGCTAGAACCAAAGAGCCTCTTGTGCACGGATCTTCATCTCATGTTGCTCTGCAGCCCATGCTTAGCAATTTGAAAGCAAGAAAAGCCTCTGAACAGCACCAGGAGTGAAATAGTTGCTTTAACACAGCAGAAAGCTTTCCTGTGGGGCTGGTTACAAACCTGAGACTTCTAAGTGGTGCAAAAAGCTTCATGCCAACCCATTTTTTATTGCAGCCCACGAGAAGTGTCCCAAAACTCAAGGTAGACATCAAGCCAGATGCCATCCTGCTGGCTGGCATTGTGCTGGTGATGCTGGAGAAATGATGGCAGAGGAAGGACAACTTCACAGCTGATGCAGCCTACCAAACAGCAGCCACTGGTGAGTAGAAGCTTCTCCTGACCACCTCTCCATGCAGAGAGCACATGAGTGTCATGGGAAATGTAGCAGTTAACATCTGGAAGTATAAAAACAACCTGAGCATCTCATCAATGCAGAAACCCAGTTCATCCTTTTTTTTTTTCCAGCAGGAGGTGATCTTGTCCACCTTGACCTTCACACATAGACCAGGCTTTGAGGTATTGAGCCTTTACATTGGTGATGTTAGCCTATCGTTTCCAGTAATTTACCCAACTGTTTTAAAAATTAACCTTCAGCACTGTGAGCTCCCCTTCTGGAGAAATGGTGTTAGTTCCTGATAAGTGCAATGAAAGGGTGCTGGCAGCAGTTGCTCCAAGTTAGTTCTACCAGGCTGATGAATTTAGGGCATTTTCTTCCTGTTGCAATTAAAATACAGGACCCATAGTATTGCTGCACCAGTGGCAGCAGCTTGTAAATAAATGTGTTGATGCAGCAGTTTAGCAAGCATCCTGTATTTCTTCTGGATTCAGGTTTCTTCTATGTCATAATATCCCCCAGAGAGCGATAAAATGGAATTTGTGTCACCATTTTGGATTTTACCTTAACTTTCAGTGTGGTAAAGCAAAGAACTTAGCTCAGGGATACTGCGTCGTTCGTGGTTCTTGAAAGCAGAAAATCTGGACTTTTTACTTAATTGAAATGTAAGCTTATGACACTTCATGTGTTATGCTGGTAGACAGGTCGTGGTCTCGGAACGAGGCCGGGTGTTTGCACTAGCAGGGGATTAAAACTACCAACTGCAGGCTGATACTTTGTGCTGCTGAGTCAAAATGTGATGACAATAGAAGCTGTGCTTCAGAAACAAAATGTTAGCACTGATTATGTTTTACCCTGTCAGCAAAAGAGTGTGCCAGTTGCTGAGAAATGTGATCCATTTTAGGTTATGGCTCCTTATGAATTTTTTAAAGAAATATGATTCACACTTCCATGGATAGAAGCCCACGTTAATTATTTTGAAGGTCTGCAGAGAGCTCTGGGCTATTGTTGCACAGTGATGCATGTAGATAGATGACCTAGTACCCAACGTGGGCACCACCAGTGATGCATCTGAAAGTGTCGTGGTCTTTAATTTGCTTTAATTTTATTTTTTTTTTTAATTATCTCTCCTTGACAATTGTGTGCAACTCTGTGTGCTGTGCTTGGAATTTAAACAGATGTTCTGGAAATGGATGGTAGGTGGTAAGTTTCTAGATGTTAGAGTCAAGAAATGTTATCATATTTGATGTGATCATCAACGTGGGGATTTTAATTATTTTTTTAAATTATTTTTTAAGTTTTTTTGGAGGGGAAACAGATGTATTGTGATGGAACAGGAGTGCTTGTTCTTAATCTTATTATTCTAGCAGTTACCGCAGTAATTGGGGAAAACAACAAAGAATTGTTTAACTTCTCATCATCCTTTTTTTAAATCCTTGGGGAATAATGAGAGAGACTGCCAGAGAAAGGTCACTGTCTGCAGTGCATCCATAGCAAAGATGGGATTCCCTCTGGCTTTATTTATGGAGGGCAAGAATGGTTCAAGACAGATGTGCTGATGGTAGGGTTCTCTGGTAGGAGATCTTGAAGGTGGGGAAAAAGTCTTGCCAGGAGCATATAAAGGTTAGCAAACCCTCTCTGTACCTGTGGCTGCAGTGCAAAAAACATTTTGTGAGCCTGATGGATTTTATTTGGCACCCTGATATAAGTTGGCACAAGTAAATTGTCACTTGCTACTGACACTGATGAAGATTGTAGATGCTCTACAGTGTTCATCTGTTCATAATAAATTAAGCAACAAACTCTCATGTTTCCCTGGTGTCTGAGTTGCTTTTAGTATAATTTTTGTTCTTATGCTTTAGTATGAAAATACCTTACCAGAGGGTACGGAGAGGTATCAGCAGTCTCTTTTTCTTTTTTTCAATGTTTAAGTTTGAAGATGGTCCATCACAGCCTTTCTTTCACTATTGCTGACAGTCCCACTGTCACTACAGCCTGAAGTTTAAAGCAGGAATGGGGGGGATGGAGGGAAGACATTCCAGTGAGAAGTGGTGCAAAACAGAGATTTGTGTATTCTGGAATAAGTGTAGGGATTCTGATTCTTACAAAAAAAAAGATAAAAAAAAAATAGAAAAAAAGATTCCTCTGGCAGCATGTGCTCCCAGGCTGCTAGCCCAGGCAGGAGGCAGCACACCAAGGACACATTACTCGTTATCAGAGTTTTCTCTTTCTCTGTCTGAAGCTCTCCAGGCTTGCAGCCCAGAAGGAAAAGAAAGACCCAGAATGTGGAATATCACAATGTTCTGATCAGTAATTGTGCATCTTTGCCTTAAAATGACACACCCTCACAAGTGCCAGGGAAATGGCATATTTCTGCCTATTTTTTCCTAAAGAAAACCAACATCTTATGATTATATGCTCTGTGCACATCAGCCTTTCTGACAGCTCCCCCTGTAAATTTTGAGTGCCTTGGCCTATTTTGGCTGAAGAGAAAAAAAATTTCAGAAATGCAAGGTTTATAAAAATAGACAGCAGTTGAGGAAAACCCAATTAGAAGACCCATGGAGGGGAAGAAGGTGCAGGTCCGGGGTTTTATTAGCCTTGCAGGAATCTACAAAGGATGGAGGTGTTATTAATTTCCCAGCTGTGGAAAAACTTCAGGAGGAGTTTGGTGCAGCAGAAGGCACCAGACAGTATCTGGCACACGGTTGGGACTCACTCCTCTTTGGATTCTCTGGTGTGTAGTAAGGAGGACCCTGACATAGTAGCTGCAGCATAATTCTGCATAGATGCTCTCAGCTGTAACTCACAGGTCCACTGCAAAGTCTTGTTTATTCTAATAGTGTAGATCACTTATTCTCCAAATAATACTTCTATGGTTTGATTTTATTTTATTTTTTTTCTTCAGTCTTTTCTCCTGATTTCAGGACTACATTCCTTAGCCCTTCACTCATGCTGCTTTCAGTGCCTGTCCAGCTCACTGATTACATTTCTTCTCATGTTATTGCTTGGATCTTCTTTGTCAGCCTGAATCCAAGCTCCAGTAGTCTGAAACCAGAGAAGAGAAAGCATGTACATGTGATTAAAGCCTTGCACTAGCTCGTGATGATATTCAAAAATGTTTGCCAATGTACATTCCTACCACTGCTAGGATGTGCATTACAGTTATGCACAGGACAGCTCGACAGCTCTTTCTCTGCCTGTGATTATGTGAGTTGGTTTGAGCCATGTTATCTCTAGCTGGAGTCTTCAATTCTTGCCCTGACTCTTGTCTGAGAGGAAAAAAGAATCACTAACATTAAACAAATCATGAAGAATGAGAATTGGGAGAGGTCATATTAATAAAGTTCATGCTGTTCCTGGATTTACTGCTGTAGGATCTTGAGGAAATTGTATCAAGCTGATAATGATCTCCTTATATGTATCTTCAAGAGTAAGAGAGAGAAAAAAATCACTGTGTACAGTGCTCATAAGAAAAGGGGAGATGTGGACACAGGCAACGTTGGCTCCTTACTGGCTTTCAGCCCCATTGTGCTGGGGCAGACTGTTCCCTAGTGTAATTATACAGTTGTGACTAGAAAGCATTTCCATGCCTTTGTGTAAAATGTGCTGCCTTGTAGTTTCACTTGATGCTCTCTATTTCATGAATTGCAGGAAACAGCAAATAATTGGGCAAGATGGTTGTGTGTGGAAAACCACTTATCCCATTGACATAAAGCTGTCAACTTTAACATGTGAGAGCACACAGTCTTTAATGAAAGGAGTGCTACTCTAGCATCTTTTTTTGCTCGGAAATGGATGCAAGGTTCAGCTGATCCAGGATATCTGACCACCAGCCTGTTCTCTGACAGCCCTTTTCAGATGTGGGTGGCTTTAGCTTGATGTCAGAAAAGATTTGTTTCTCTCATCACCTACACAGCATCTTCTTCTCCCCAGGGGCTGGGTGGGATGTGAGGCAGCAGCAGTGGGGAGCTTCCTGGCACTTCTACTCCATGCTATATAAAGGGATTTTTGCAGTCAGTTTCCTTTGCATGCTGCTCTTTGGGGAATATTCTCCTTTCCTGCAGGCATGCAGGTTTGCCAGATGTGTTGAGGGATTATCTCTTCTAGCTGCTGCACTTGCATTCTATAGAAACCATGCTAGTATTCCCTCGCTGCTTTTGCAAAGCAGTCAGAAGTCGTAAGAAATGTGATTTTTATTCTGAATAGGACAGAGGTGATAAATGAAGTTCATGCTGGTGCTGGTTCACGAGCGAGGAGCTTGGTTTGCTCAGCTTTTGAAGTGCAGTGGTTTCTGTAGTCTTCAGTGGAAAAACTGGGATATTGAAATGTGGTGGCGACCGCAGTAAGTCATTGATTTTCTAATTGAGACCTCAAACAAAGAAAAATGAGGAAGCTTCAATTCGCCTCTCGCCCTCACGACAAATAAGGATGCTAACTGCCAGAAAAATGCTCTAATGATTGTATCGTGTTGGTCCTCTTAAAAGAGGCAAGTGCTTTAAAGGGAATTATGATAATGTTGTGATCATTGTCTGGGCTGCCTTAATGAGTTTAGCGGCTTTTGCAATATTAAATACTTTGCACTTAAGAAAAATACCTCCTGTTCCGTTCCAAAAAGATCAGAAAAAGCTGTTAGAGCTTTTGCTTTTGTACTGGATATATCACACGTGGTTCTACGTACTGCCAAAATAACTGCTAGTTTGGACACTGTAGTTCTCTGGGGATTTGGCAGCTGTGGTGCTTCAACATAAACACAAGACTAGGCTCTTGGAGACTGATTAATAAATTATATGGAAGTTTGACATACCAGAGAGGGTGGGAAGGTGGTTGGAGTGTGCATTATATGTATGTATGTGTATGAAAAAATCAGGTGAGAGTGTCAGGAAAAAGAGGGTTCTGTGTCAGACTTGTGTAATTAATCTGAGCATTGGGAGGATGTTGCAAAGATAAACCCAAGGTGCAATGAGTAGGGAAGAAGTAAGGAGGCTCCATACGAGGTCTGATTTTGTTAAGCCATCTCCAGCTGCTCTGTTAGATGGCCCCAGAGACACTTCCATCAATGGTGTGAGTTTGCCTCCCTTTGGCAGTGCTGCCCTGGCAATGGAGAGCTCTGGGAGTAACTTTGTGTCTCGGCTGGTATCCTGTGTAGATTAGGGGGAGGTCAGTGGCAGGTGGTGATGGAGAAAGCTTGCATGGCTTTGCTAGAGAGCTCTTCTTGACCAGTCCCAGACCAACTGAGCATCACAGGGTCTGCTGAAAATGATGGCCACGTGTCAGAAAACATGTGCATGCAAGGAAGTCCAATTTTAATGGAGTTCCTTGTTGGAAAGTTAAGGAGTTATGTAACTCAGACTGTGGAAAGACTCTTTTTTTTTTTTTTTTTTTTCCTTGAATAAACTAAAATTGGGGTTCTGTGATGCATGAGTCATTACAAACTTTGGGGCTCAGCTAAGTGATATGCTGTAGAATGAGAGATCTCCTATTGCTGTACCCCATTTTTCAGTTCATGTGCCTGATTGTTTATTCTATTCAGCACTAATTTTCACTTTAAAAGTGCATAATATAAATGCTCCCACCCTCTGTCATTTCTATGTAAAAGAAGCCAGGTCAGAACTAAGAACGGCATCTTTGGCAATTGACATTTTTGTACTGGAAATCTGAAATGATTTTCCAGGCTGTTGAAATTTAATTAGTTTTACTCCTTAATAACAATGTTTTGTATATCCTGTTAATCCCTAGCAAAAATTAATTCAAACACCTGTGACTTCTGGTGGGAAATGTGAGTAACTAAGAGCTACTTACAATTTCTGGTGCAATCGTTTTGCCCTTGTCATTGGAAACTCATTCACAGTCTCTGAAAATTTTGAATTAAAGAAAATTTTAAGAGGCTTGCTTAGAGTCTTCCAGGTATTCATACAGTAATATGCTTCATATTGTGGTTTGCATGACAAAGATATTAAAAGGCTAAGGTATATTCAGGAAGTCAAAGATCTGCAATATAGATCATAACTGAGTTTGGAGAGTCCCACAAGTGAAGTGACAGGGATGTGATTCACAGCGGTGCATCTGTCCAGACATGCCCTCTTCACACCAAGAAAAGAGGCAGGTTTCATTTGGTACCTGGCTAGAGATCCAGGCATGAAAACTGTAGCTCCTTTGCAGAGTTTTGGCATGCAGGATTTGTTGATGTGTTCAGGTATTTATTTTTACCCTAATGTATACTCTTGGAAATGCGGCAGGAGACACAGCAAATACTCTTTTATTATGTGGAGCAAATGTTCTGCTTTTTTGATTTAGTCAATTAAGATGTTGTTTGTAAGTACAAAATGTTTGTTCTAGACAAACTGATATATGAAGTCAAGCTGGGGATGCATTTTCCAGGAACAGACAGTCCCATGGAGCATGTACTTGCCGTTTGGAGCTGGGAGAAATGTCAAATGCAAGTAAATTTTGTAAAATCTCCCCGGTTTCTCGATGTGAATATCAACCGATGGTTTGCTTTTTTATGATAAACTCATTCAGCTATTAAATTGCAGGAAAGAAATCCACCACTTCAACAAAGATGCCTGAATGAGTCATGTGCATTTATAAATATAAAGGATGTCATTATGATTGGTTTCTGACCCTCAAAAAACCCAGACCACTTCACAATTTCCCTGTGGTTTTCATTTAAAAACATACTCTTTTCTTTCTTTATATATATTTTTTTTAAATAACAGAATAAATAAATAGTACTGGTATTAAAATTCTGCACATGCAACTCTGAACCTCTGTTGCTTGTCTTAATATAAAGCTGTTAAGCTTTTTTTGTGGGCCTTTTAGCATATAGAGGTATTGAGGTGTGTCTGTGTAGCTGAACATAATAGGCAGCTGTGGTTATACTCTGTGTAGGGCAGTATCATACACGGTACCTTCTCTTTTCACATACATACAGTTTACATAAAACTGTAGTAGCTAAACCCTGTGTAGCTATTATTTAAAGGCTAATAGAAATACACTTAAAGGTATCTTATTTAGAAGACATCAAGACAGGAAAAAAAAAATTAAAAAAAGGATGGGTACTGCAGTTCTGGCTGGATAAACCCCTGAGGCTGGAAGAGAAATCCTGTTGGGTTTTTTTCTGGGCTCATTTCCAGTGGTTGGAAGTGAAGTGTCCCTTCGCATGATGGGTGAAGGGAGGTTCACCCTGGCTTGTTCCTGGCCTGTTCCTGCTTACTTAGACTGCAGGTTTCCTTTGTCAGATGCACAACTCCAGTTAAAACCCTTTAATCTCCAAGGAGGAGGCATACCCTAAAGCCACAGGTGCTCCAGTAGCTCATTTTTGGTCTCACTAGCCAGGACATGATTAAAAAAAAGTCCTGCCTTTCTCTCTCCCATTAGCTTTTTGAAAATCAGTTTTAGAAGCTGCTTTTTGAAACTCTCCAGAGGGATGCATGAAAGTAAGATTAATTGATATGAATAAACCAACCTTTTCTAAAGGAAAGCAACTTGGAAAAAAAGTGCTTTTCAGAGTAGCAAAGGGAGGATTCCTGACAATTTCAACTTAGAGTGACTCCTGGTGAGATCCCTGGCTTGGGTATCATGGCAGGCCAAAGCAGATGAGCACAACAGCCCCTCATCCCTTATAATTGGTGGAGGCAGAAGGAGTTTTGGCCCCGTTATGTGACATTTATAAAGTATGACACTATGTCATTTGCTGCTGAACTTGCCTGGAGGGAATTCAAGGGTGAGGTGTCCTGGCTTGAGTGAGACTGATTTGTTTTGGTTTTGGATGAATAACAAATAATTTTTCATCATGACTTTTAGCCCTTGGAGATCCTTCCCCAGATGACTGATGTAGGTTTGTAAACACAGAGCTTGGTCTTGGCTCGCTGCTGCCACTCGAATCTGGCCCTTGGACCATCAAGTGCAGGGGAGCTGCATGAGACAGAGCAGGTGCCCTTTGCCCACCCCTCGCCAGCTGATGGTCAAGACAAGAGCTGTAGGTCTGTCTTCTTGTGGTAACTTATTTCTACATAACATGAGAGCTGGGGGATGTAGAGAGAAAACTAGGTGGAGAGAGGTCAAACTGAATAGTTGCAGAGACCAAATACCCTAAATGTTGACCCCATCCATGTTAAAACTGAAGTTTTTGGCCAGTTATGCAGCTACAAGTGCCCTAATCCTCCAAGTCATTTTTACTAGGGTACATTTCCTAAGCCGTGACTTCATTTGAAAGCACATTATTTCCAAATTCAATCCCCCGTTAACGACAAGAGGACTTTGTGGAGTGTTTTGATGGGGTGCTCTGAGAGAGAGCACTGATATCCCAGCAGCCAGGAGCAGCTAGCCTGAGGGATGCTGTGGGTTTCATCAGCCCAAGGTGCTGCACCAGCTACGCCTTGTGCTTTCTGCTTGTCTGAATAAATGAAATGACAACACGTCCCAGGGCGGTGGGGGGACATCACGTTGACCCTGCATCAGGTGCTGGATTGCTGCTGTTTTCAGCTCTCAGTATTATTTAACAAAATAATCTTCATCTATATGACAAAGATAGTAAACAGAAACATGACACTTTGTTTTTAATTTTGACAAAGCAATGAAGTCCCGTGTCAACATGGCATGAAATTACTTAAAAAAAAAATAAAAAATACAACAGTGCTATTCTAAAATCACAGAAAACCTTGAGGAGAGAGAATGGAGGACTGCAAATACAAAGTGCCCCATAGCCTGGAAGTTTACAAGGCATTAAAGCAGCACCTGGAACCCTTTGGTGCCCTATAAACTGTCCTGTTACATGAGCACATCTCGTTATGGCTTAACTCATGGGTATAAATTCCTTCCAGGCTGATAACAGGACTGTGCCTCAGCCTGGAAATGTCTTCTATTTATTTACTTTACAGATTTGGGGGCAGTGAGAAAGCTTAGCCATGTCTAACTCTTCCTGGGCTTAATGGTTGCTCCATAGCAAAGGTCACTGTTCTACTGGTCATAAAGCTGTGTTGATGTTTGCTTCCCTGCTGAGCCTTTACTTAAATTGCATTTGTAGCCTCAAATTGCTGCAATCCCACTAAGGATTTTTCTACAAATTGTATAAAAAGAACCTGGCACAAAGTTCAAATGATAGGATGAGGGTGTCCAGGAGGATCAGCCTAGGTCTGGATCTGACAAAATCCTGGGGATGCTGCCAGTGTCTCTGGAGGAAGCAGAGCTGGGAAAGGTTTGTGGCAATTGGCAGTGCTGATAATTTGGGTCAGCCTGGACCACACCTTCAGGGTACGGTCAGTCTCACTGCCTGAGTGAAGTAATCATCCAGGGAGCTGCTATAGCTGGGATAATTTGTGTGAACAGCTTTTTGCCTTGAATGGGCTTAAAACAGTTTAATCAACGTGATCCCAAGGAAAAGTAAAATGATACTTTATGTAGCTTCCTTTGCATTTCTAGGTATGAAAGCTGTCTTGGACGTTCAGAAATGTCTTGAAATTATCTTTGTCTCAAGCTAGTTCACATGCTCTGGCATGATCTCTGGTGATTGTGTTGGAGCAAGTGAAGCTGAGTGATGCCCAAGAGCTGAGTCACTTGTTTGTCAGAGTCTCAGTGTTTCTGACTCCTCAGTGACACTGGCTGGCACGACATCACTATGTGCCTTAGGGTGCTTTGGGTGAATAGTATTTTGGGTTGGCATAAGCTTGCATTGTTGTGTTTACACTGCAAAACCAAGAGCTTTTAATACTATAGAAGCTCTTGCGCATATATATTGTTCTTTAATGTCCATGTTGCTGCACGTTTGCACTGAAAAGAAAGACTCAAGAACAGATAGTTGCCTAAAGACATGAAGTTGATGAAGTTTCTTTGTAGCTGTGGACATACTCTGGACCTCGGACAACTGTGTGTCCTGCCTACATGTGGTGTGACCTGCTGTGAGGGCCATCTTCAGCCCATCTTTGTTCTGCTTACCTTCCTAGTACGTCACTGTGGGGAGGAAGCATGTGACACCTGAATGAGGGCTGTTGACACTTTCTGATGGAATGATGGATTTTTTTATTTTTAAAAGCAATTTCTATCCCCAGACTCTTATATCTTCTTCTCTAGATGGCCGAGAGCAAGCTGTTCTTGGCCAAACATGAGCTTTTGTAGGGCTTGGCTGAAAAGCATCTATTTCCAGTGCTTTATTTCCAAAAGTAACCTTGGCTGATAGGAATGAGAAAAAGAAGATTATTTTTGTTTTCATCTATAGCAATAAAATTATTCCTATGAAAAGGATACCTGCTGGATCTAATGTGAGCATTTAGGAAATAGAGCTTGGATAAATACTTGCCCAGTTCTGTTTCAGTAGGGTTGACTTTGAGAGGTATATTCATTGTCTTGGTGTTATTATTGCACAGGGAAGTACACGAGAGGTCTGGTACAAAACTCCCACCCAGTAAAGTTTAAATGCTTGCTGTGTCAATGTCTGCGTCAGTATGACTGTTCAGATAACTTTTATTGAAAATCAGGGCGGAAAAAAAGGCACTTCTCGGACTTAATTCATCTCATTCTGAATAGGTCTGGTGGAGAGGTTATGTACTACAGCTATTTAAAGTATTGAATGTCAGGCAGGGTAACCGAACAATACACATCTCTCTTTTATTTCTCTTCATTCCCAGAGTTTCAATGTTCCCAGTCACCTGTCAGTTATTTGATGTCCTCGGATGACGCAGGGTTGGGTGCGGAGCACCGGAGCAGCTTCTGGGAGGGAGATTGGTGTCATTTCTGATGCTGTTAATGGTTTGCTGGATTTTGGATAAAGTTTTTGCTGTGCCTCAGTTTCTCTGCTGTAAACAGGTCATAATGCTTACCACTGTTGTGAAGTGCTTTGATTTCTACAGGTAAAACAGTAGGAATAAATTCTTTTTATTATGCTATTACACAGTATTCCTTTCCTACCTCTTCAGCACCTATAGTTCCTGCTGTGGTGATCTCTGTTTTCTGCTTGTCCTTTACTTTCACTTGGATATGATGCAAGATCCCAAGAGTGTTAAATTGGTATATTTTCAGGACATAAACCTGGCCTCTGAAAGATGGAGTGGGAACGGAAAGAGCTAATGCCCAAATCTGGGTTGCACGACTCCCTAAGGTGCCAGGACTTTGGATAAAAGCTCCGTTGTGTCAGGGCAGGTGGGGAAGAGATCAGGAGTTTTGGGAGCATGCCTGCTTCTCCTGTTCTGAAAGCAGCTCTTTTTTGGTTGTAATCACCTGGCCAAGATGTAGGTTCCCCAAGATCTGGCTCTATGGATCTGTCACCAAGCTGGGTGTCATTACTGCAAGGTACGGTGTAGGTAGCTGCCCTGGTAGCGGGCTGTGACATGGGTAGTCCTTTGGCTCTGAGAGAACCCATTGCTGTTGTGGATATTTGACTTTTTCTTTTAAAGAAACCTCATGGGATACCCGCACAAGAGCCTTTCAAGCTTGAGCCACCCATTTGCTGGATTATCTAAGCTAAGCAAAGATTCAGTAACAAATTTAACCTCTGACTGACCTTCGTTTGCTTTCCAGCAGCCTCCCAGGTCTTAGTAAATAAGTAACACACACACACTAATTTTCCCAGCAATATGCACATGTAGTTGCCATTAATATTAATAGCAGCTATTATTTGCTAAAGAGACTTCTTGGTTAACTGTGTATTTATTGTAGGTTGTTTGAATAAAGTCAGAGTGTGATCTCTGTTATGTAGCAGCTGCAGGCTTAAAGATGGGGGAAAGAGAGGAAATAATTAGTTGGCAGGTAGCCTGTAATTACCTGGATAGCGTGGTCTTCTGATGTAATTAAATGTTTAGCACTTGCCATGTAAATAAAGTGACCTGCTTGGCTAATATGTCCTCTGCAGATGAGGCAGTGGGTTTACGTGCAGTGCATCTCCATCGGTCAATCTTTGTTGCAAGCTGAGTTCCTTCCAAAGCTTAATTCCCCACTGGTGTAAATCCTGCACGAGTCTTACTAGGGAAGCTGAGTACTATGGGCAAAAGTCACACTTTGGGTCACTTCTCTGTTTTTCCTAGTTGATTAACCTGGAAGGGATTTATGTTAATGTATGGGAGCTTTGCGAAATTGAGTTCTCTTATTTTGGCAGCTGGAGTCATTCTGAATTGTAATTTAAATGTCTTATTATTAAAAAAAAAAAAAGTGTTGTGGGGTTTTTTTGTCAGTGAATCTGATTAATGTTTTATGGGAGGTAGAATCCTCTGTGTCTTTTATGCTTCTTTACACTGGAGCATTTTAATTTACCTTTCCATCAGCAGAATGTTAAACGGGGAAGAAGGGTGAGGATTAAAGCTGCTATTTTCTAGGCTGCTGTTCACCTTCAAGAGATGGAGCTAATTGTAAAATGCCTTCAGCTCTAACAACAGGCCCAATGGCTGCGAGGGCTCGCAACCTGCAACACAGCTGAGCTGTGCTAGTTTATTCTGAGTGTCTGCAACCTAGATATGAGACTTCTTCAGTCTCAGCCATTAATGCCTCTAAAATTCTGCTTTTAAGTGTATTTGAGTGGTTTGTAGCTTCTGTCATGGGCCAGATGGCAGATGGGGATGTCCCTGTGTGGTGACTCGAGGGTGCTTCGTTGCAGGGAGCCCTGTGCCAGTTCAGTTCCCCTCCAAATTGTACTGACTTGTGATGTGACAATGGGGAGGCTGCTTAAATGATGGCTTTCCCAAATGGTTTTCAGTGATATGTTCCTTATTGTGAGTACTCTGATATTCAGGTGTCTTATTTGCTGATGTTCCTTCGGAAGTCCATAATGGACGTTCATAAATTCTCAATGCAGTCAGGTTAGTCCCTGAACCTGCCTGTGGGCAATGGAGAGAAGTGGGCATCTCCAGGGACACATTCACAGTGCCTAAATTATATTCAGTGGGTGCAGTTCTGAGCATGAAAAATTCAGAGCACTCAAAGGCAGATCTTATTATAAAATAAGTATCATAGTGTATACGTGCTGGGAGGCAACCTTGAGTTCTTGTTTCTTGTCTTTTGACTGCTTGACTTGGCAGCTGTAATAATGTTTAATAATAAGGTATATTGTATTGATGCTTTCCCTGCGACGATGGAAAACACAGTTATGCCACAATGTTAAGAGGAAAAAACCACGCCCCTATGTAACATGTAAATGAAGTCCCTTTGCAATTAGACAGGATGGAAACGCTTTTCCTTTGTGGTGGTAATATTCTAATCCAAAGAAAAACAGGGAATTTTAAATGAGCAGGGTTGCTATTGTTAGAAGGAGTCAAAGATATGGTTTAAGATTCTGTCGGTGTACACATGCACTTAAAATGACATCTGCTTTACATTGTAAAATATTTTGAAAGAATAATTCCTGCTTTTTGTGCATCTGCCTAAGATACAGTCCAGGGTTGATTTAAAACAAAGTGTCAAATTGTCTTCTGAAAAATCATAAGAGCAACAGTTTAAGGGAGAGGAGGATTACTGTAAAAAATGGATTCTGGAGATACCTGATGTCGTAATGCCTGAAGTACAATATCTAATTACTTGGTTTTCTTTCGGCGCAGGAATACTGTAAATCAAATGTTTAATTCATTGGCAGAGTATTATTGTGTCTAGGTCAAAACTGAAAGGCAGTGTGATCTGTATTGCCGGAGACATGTGTAGGAATCCTTCAGACCTTCTGATTCAATGCTGTTTGGGCACGGACTCAAATTATTCATCACTTATTTATCCACGCACAATAGCATTTTCTTTTGATCCTCTTTTGGTTATCCATCACACTCCGACTTAACAGAACTGATGATTCTGTTGCATTCAGAAAGCAACAGGACAAAGCTACAGAGACAGACTTTCAAGCTGTACTTTGTGCAGTTGATTTGTATCCATCCTTGGAGGTGGGAGAGGAGAACAGATCAAAAGCTGTACATTATAAATACCTAACTCTTCAGCTTGTGGTCTGGATTTGTACATTAGCAGCGTGATTTGCTTTGACTACATGTTCTCCCAATGTGTCTGTTTAATAATTTGATGTGGAGCTGCCTTTGTCTCCTCTGGTCTGCTTTTTTTTTTATAGCCTGGATGTGGATTGCTGGAAAATATTTCCCAGGTCACTGCACAAATTGGAAAAAAGATTATGGTTTTCTTTCACTTTATCTTAAGCCTTTCCTTCTGTCATCTTTCCATATAGTTTAAGCCCGTCTTAGGACCCTGAAGCTCACAGAAGACCTGTGCTGTATCTAACATATAATGAATATAAACGGTTGGATGTGTAGCGTGAGTATAGACTGCAGAGAATCCTCCTGGCCACTGAGTGTCATTGTTAACTCAGGAGAAATGGGGCCATGAGAAAAATCTTTAATTGGGGAAGGCAGGGGGACATGGATTTGTGCAGGGAGCTTGGGGCATTGCAATCACTGGAATGGTTTGCTGAATGTCGAGGTCAGTCTTTCTAGAAAGTGCCGTGTGTTCACAAGCATACCAGAGGCTAGGTGTGGTACCAAATATGTAACATATGCTACCCTGTTTCTATGGGAAAAATGGACTTCTTGGCTGAGTTGAGTTTAATGATATGAGGTTCTGGGATCCTCTCATCTGGGCATCTAAGGTTGCTCCATGTTGTCTCTGCCTATCTCCCACTCAACCCAGGCCACAGACCGCTGAAGTTTCCTCAAAACTGGTGGTGCTTCTGACGTTTCTCTGGGACCTCTTCCTCGGAACTTGTGCCCACTGAAGTCATCTCTGCTGTGTAGGGTGAAAGCCAGCACTTTTCTGCCCTTTTCTATATGCTTATGTAGGGCTGTAGCTGGTGCAGTGGGTGAGGAGCCTTCAAAGCCTTGAAATGCAATAGTCTAGAAGAGAGCCATCGCCATCAGAGGCAAGATTATTTCCATCGAAGGAAAAACACTTCAAGAGAAATGGTTCAAAGAGTGGTTTGTGCAGCTGTTTTCAAATGGTGAGTTTTATTACCTGTAAGTGTTGCCACTTTTCTTTATGGCCATGTGTGTTATATAAGCAGAGTGCACTTTGATCTAAACTTCTGAATTAATAATCTTACTGAATCTATTATTCATAGGGTTGATTGGGAGCCTTGAAATTCCCATGCCCTACTATGGACTATTTCCTATGCAGCATAATCATCATCATCAACACACTGGAACTAAGACAGGGACTCTGTTTTCTGGAGTTTGGACTTGAAATGTGCCCTGCATTAGTCTTCATGTTAATAATGTTGACTTCAATGATGGCAAGAGGAGAGGATGTGGCTGGAAGGAATGAGTGTTGGGTTGGGAGAAGGAAACTCCCAGGTAGGAAGGAATGTGATTGCTGGGGTTGCCAAATGAGTGTGTTACTTTAACTCTTCTGAAAGCTGTCTTATTCTTACATCTTTGTGTCACCTCTCAAAGAGCAGATGCTCTGCAGGTTAGCTTTCAGCCCTGGAAAGAACAGGGTCTTTTCTCTGCACGATGGCAAATCTGTCTTAAAGCCCCTATATTATTGGAAATAAGATAGTGGTGTTTTACTGACAAAGCAGGAGAGGAAACCCTCTCCAGCTGCCTTCCCTTCGCTAGGATTTAACAGCAAGATTGCTATTGCCTAATAGTTATGTTGCCATGAAAACACCACCTTTCTGGCCTTAAAACCTACTTAAACTGGGCGGCTTAGGTTGGAGCAGGGCAGCCAGGAGGAATTCCACAGTCTGCCCGTGTCTCGCTGTCTGGGCGAGTGGAGACTGCCGGCATGGAGGGAGAGGCTGATGCTTTGCCAGAAACCACCTCCTTCCTTTGCTCTTTTCCTTCTGTAGCCCCATAGCTGTGGTTTCGCTCCTTGCAGTCCCAGAGTTGTGGTAGTTCTCTCCCATTTTCATTAAATCCCTTTCCTTCTGGTGGATGTTGATTCAAGCAGTGGAAGAGCTTTCTGCGTTGAGTTTGAGGCCATAGTTTCCATTCCCATGATGTGGAACTTCTGTGATTTCTGGGGGTCTCTGGTGCATTTGGGCAGAGTCGTAAGTGCTCTCAAGTGCGTGAGGAGCAGCTGAGGTTTTTTTTTTTTGACCAAATGGCTTTGATTTGGTTTTGCTCAAAGACACTCTTCTGCTGTGGGTGAAGATATATTTCAACTCCACTTTGATTTGCTGACCATTCAGAGCCCTCTGGGAATTCATGCATAATTCTGCTTGGCTCTCTGAATAGTTCCCTGCCAACTGGATTCAGAACCGCTTCTCCCCAAAGTCTCTTGTGCAGCTTTAGTTACTACAAGAGACCTTATCTGTTCTGGGTAAGGGGTAGCACTAGCATCACACCAGCATGTCCACACAGCTGCTGGGGGAATCATCACTTGGAGATTAAGTGGAACAGGCGTTGGGACAGGAAAGGAAGATAATGCTGAAAAAATAGAGTAGCGACGTAATTTCTCTTCCCTGTCAGTGCTTGTTTTTCTGTATAGCAAACTAAAGTCCTTAATTGCTGCCACTGTCCCTGTTGACTCCAGCTCTTGATGCCATGCTGCTAGTGCCTGCTGAACTGTGAGCTGACTTGGCGCACTCAGAACAAAAACAATAAAAAAATCAAATAGAGCTATTTGGAAAGAGTAAATAGAAGTGACATAAAATTACAACACCTGACCCCAAACTGACATTGCTTCCAGGTTTGAATGTCTTGTTTCCAATGAAAATAATTCTAAAATGTCTTTAAATATCTTTTCTAGAAATTTCTGGTTTGGAACAAAACCCCCTCGGTCTGCAGCATCTGTATTGGTGGAGTGCTTTTAAGGAATTAAATGTTCTTTGCTCCTTCGTGTTTTCCCTGAATTTTGGGGGTAGTGAGGGTGGATTGAGTTACTTACTTTTAAAAGACTTCTCTGTCTTTCACTGTTACTTTGGCATAATGCGTTGTCAAATGTAGCTCTGGTCCTACAATAAGAATTATCCTTTCTATGCTATGTTTACTTTTGGACAGGAGGACACGAGTGAGGGAGAGACTTTTCTGCTCAGAGTCCTCGGCTGGGTGAGGTGTGATCAAGCCTTTCCCCAGACTCAGCTCATGAACAGCAGGGATATAATGTGAGTGTTTCTGGAAGACTGGCCACAGTGGGTGCTCTCCTGCTTTTAACTTCACAGCAGCGTCAGCTTCATCCCCACATGTCCTGGTGGGGCTGGAAGCTCCTGGAACATGAGAGGTTTCTTGCGCGCTGCTTCTCTTCTCGTTCGATTTGTTTCCTGATTGATGGTTAGCACGGAGCTTTATTTGAATCAAGTGGAGTTTGTTTCAACAGGCAAAAATGCAGAGTGTCACAATTCATCTGACATAAGGCAGCTTGGCCAGTTTATGACTTAGTTGCATTTTGAAAGAAACTGCTGGTTCCTTAGTGAAATTCTTCTTGCATTAGAGAGGCCTGAAAAGAAGGCTGTAAAATGTGCTTCAGGGTAAAGAGACATTATCTGTTGATCATTTCTCTTGGGTATCTGTCACTAATCTTTAATTTTTCTCATCCTCTTCCCAAAATACCCCAGCTATCAGTGTATTTAGTCTGGGGGATGATTCTTTGGTCCACTACTTTACCCCCTGCCCCAGAAGGGATCAGAGAGGGTTTCCATGGGACCTTCCATCCCTCATCAGACATGTGTATGGGCAGGATCAGCCTCAAAACTGAGACAGCAAGAATCAGGGATCATTTAGGCAGTGACTGAAATCATCTGTGATTGATTCTAGGAAAGGTGTCTGTGGACCAGTTGTAAAAAGTGACTTACATTGGGTAAGATTGAATTTATCATCTCCTATGTCTTCCAGAGCTGCTGCTGGTTAGTAGGACTGTCTCCAATGCACAGTCACCAGTATAGTGGATAGTAAATGTTAGACAAAGGCTGTAGCTCAGCTGTTACTTCTAAATAGAAGTGCATTTCTTAGTGGTAAAAAAGAAAAAAGGCATTAAATGAGAATACTGGAATGATTATACTTAATTAAAATGACTCATTCTATTGAAACACCCCGTTTTAGGCTGATGCAAAACATTTAGAGGTAATCACATCAGTCAATTAACTTTAAAGCAGGGCTTGATACATCTTCTCTATTTGGATTCAGTTCCGTCCTCATTCACAACAAAACCCCCAGAACGCCCAAGGTAAATACATTTCACCTAATGAAATTAAATGTGTCACAGTTTTGGACTTGGCACTTTTTGCTCTTTCTTTATGAAATAGTGTTTGGGTGACCTTTGTGTTCGAGAGGCTGAAGGGGGCTCACAGCAGTGAGTAAGACTTGGCAAGGCAAGGATCTCCTCTGCCAACTTCTTTCCCTGACAGTTCTGCCAGAGACCTGTGGAGAAGCTGCTTTTGCAGACTGCTCTTCTTGGACTGTGCCAACGAGTATTTGTGGTCTGTGAGTGACCACCTGAGTCTCAGGGTGTTCCCTTGGACCAAAACTCTTGATTTTTCTCTGCTTGTTTCTAAAAACCTTCCAGCATGAAGGTTTATGTGGCAACGTGCTAAATTTGCAGATGTTTCCATCTTTCGCTAGCCTTTCTGCAAACAGAAATGGCAGTTTGTGTGCATGTTTATAATGACCAGCAGATGATGAGAGTGACTTAATGGAGCAGTTGCAGAGCCTGCCATAGCAGGGGTGAACTGCTGTGTGCCAGGGTGGTGCTTTGGGGAGGTACGTTGGCATCACGTCATGCTGGGAAGCAGCTAAAATAGTGGTGTACAGGGGCTCTTTTCTTTTCCACACTAACATTTCTCAAATTCCATTTCAGCCTCAAAAAATATGCCTTTTAAAAATAATGACATGCCTCCAAACTCTGTAGTATTCAGCCTCAATAATAGTTGTTGCCTTTTCCTGATGGTTTCCCTGTGTGAGATGACAGTGGCTTTTTTTGGAGAGCACTTGGAGAGCAAAGTGGTGAAGTGACATTAGCCAAAGGCTGAGCAGAATTTACTGCTGCACCAAGTACCAAAACTCCCATCTGCACTCGTGGCTCGTGCCTTTCCCCTCGCAGCACCAGCAATTTCCAGCAGCCACGTGTGTGCTCATGCTCTCTTTAGTGGGTTTATTTTTACACGTACATCTGCCCACAGATCAGCTGTTATTTCATACCCAGGTACCTTTCTGAGTATCCTGACCTGGGTCTCCCCAAAACATATCTCCTGTAGGAGCAAACAGCCCTAAGCAGCAGGGGCTTGAGGCAGTAGGTGCTAATTTGGCATCAGAGCTAGGTCTTTGACCATCTCTTAGCAGCAGAGGTCTGAAAGCTGCAGGTCCCTTTGACTCACTGGAGCCTTTGGCAGGTCTCTGTGCCTCGGTGTTTTTAGAGGAGGCAGCTTGCAAGAGGTGCAGGGGAGCTGGGTTCTTGGGAACGGGGGGCTCTCCTGTGCTTATCCCTTGGCTCTGGTGATGTTACGTGCATCAACCTTACACCAGTATCGGGCTGGGGGCTGCAATGCACCCAAAATAAACAAATGATGCAGTTGGAGAGAGTGACCCACAGTTTGTGTGAGGATGGCTGCTCTGGCAGTGAAGGGAATGGGCGTGCCAGCTCCCTTGGCTGCTTTCTTGGCTCGTTTTTAAAGCAGGTGAAACAACATGGGGAAAATTATATTTGCCTGTGGGTTTTTTCACACTAAATATAAAAATGAATGTGTGCTTGCTAGCATTCCCACCCCTGCTATCTACCCCTGTGTTTATACTGCTGTCTGCCGCTCCTGTGTCAAAGTATTTATATTTTGTGAGGTAATGGCATCTTTAGCTCTAATGTAGAGCTTAAGTAATCTTCATTTTGACTCGGAAAGATCCTCTGTTGTTGTTGGAACTTTGTTTCTGTGCTGTGCTCCTGAGGGAGCAGGCAGTTAATGGAGTCACGTGTGTGGCAGGATGCAGTCTTGCATGGCAGCACCTCCAGCAGCTTTCAGCCCGGCTTGGAGCCTCATCTACAGGCTCCTGCTGCATCCCCATGGCATGGCAGGGATGGCTGCTCTCTGCTTATGTCCCTCTGGTTCAGCCCACCAGAGGAATTGTAATCACCTTTTGTTATTCCTGAGGCAGAGGAAGTTATTTGCTCCACCTCTCACCTGGATTTACACAGTGTCCCCTGGGCAGAACCTTGAGCTCTCCATCCCCAGTCCTGTGGATGGGTGCCCAGCGAGTGGCACATTATAATGCTGTTCCCATATTGAAGAGAGGGTGATAGCACACTCCTTATCAAATGTGTGACCTGGAAAAGTACTTCTGAGAATAACCCAAGTACTCACGCTGTGCTACCTGCAAAGTGTTTGCTGTCACAGACAGCATAAAGCTGTATCTTCACTGCTAGATGTCGTCTGCTGCGGTCAAGGACAGGATGATCGGGATTTGATTATTATAGTATTTCACTCTGAAACAGCAGTATTTCTGTAATGAACAAGAACGAAGAGAAGTTGAAGCAAGGTGTGGTCAATTTGGGTTTTTTTTGTGTTTAGTTAGTGAACTATTTCTCCTTTCCACTGGAAGTGCTTTGAGGTGTCCTCTACTCTCCCCTTTGCCTCTGATCAGTTGGGAAGTTTTTTGTTAAGTCAGATGCTTTCTCTGGGCAAGGCTGTGCTCTTCAACTCAAAAGTAACACAAAACCCAGCCAGGGCTGAACTTAGCAGGAGAGCTGAAAATTCCAGCGTGCTGCAATAATGCTGGCACCTGTATGCCCGAGTAACTCAATAACCTGCTGAAAACATTAATTCTTCTTTCCAGTCCTTCCTTAGTCGGAACTTCACAGATGCAGAACCATAAAGCCCACAGGGAATCTTGTGGCAGTTGCCACATGGCTGAAAAACAGCAACACTTGCTTGAAAATGGACCTTTCATATTGCAGGAAGGCATTTACTCCATTGACTTAATCTGTCCTTTAGGAACAAAGTTGCTGATTAATGTTTTTAAGTGACACATACCTGAAATCCTGGTGGGACCAGGGACCCTGCTCCAGTTGGCTGAGAGGAGTTGAATCCATTTCCCATCTAACATTTATGATTGCTTTGCAACACAAATGGAGGACTACGCTGCCAACATGCCAAGCTTTACCGCTAGGTCTTACCTCTGAGGTAGAGGGCAATGCCTATCTTCATCTGCTAGCTTTCCTGCTCACTCTGCTGATAAACTGCTGATGGTCTCCACCTAAAATGAACTTGAGTTCATCGCTGGCCGTTAGAGACGGGGTGCAGGACTGCTTGGTGCATGGAGTGCATTCCTCATAGCGTATTGCTGTGGTGCTGCTTCATAAGAGCTTCATTATGTTTCTCAGAAGAATGTATCCTGTTCCTATGTGGAATTCACAAGCTGTCAGGGCATGAGTAGCTCAGGGCCTCCAATTTACTTGGAAGGGATAGTTATTAAAACTTAGAACAGTAATTGCAAGAGGAAGCGAGAAGGTTTTTGAAAGCCTGTTGGAGAGAATAATTAGTCTAAATTGGGGGCAGTAAAGGGTGAAAGCATCAGTCACAGAAAACAGTGAGCCAGGTTTTCATTTCCTGTAAATTGGCTTTTGTCCTGGGCTTGGTTTGAAGGGGGTTAATTGTCAATAGAAGCTGGGAGGGGGACACAGCCAGGATAGCCCAAGGGAAACAGCCAAGGGGATATTCCATACATGCCCAGTATATAAAGGGGGGTGCTGACTGGGGAGACGGTGGTTCTGGCTGGGGTCAGGGACAGTGATGCTCAAGCAATGAGCAGTTGCATTGTACATCTCTTGCTTTATGTATTATTCCATTAGTATTATTCTTACTACTGTTGTTTCTTCTCTCTTTGTGTTGTTCTATTAATCTCTCTTTATCTCAATCCATAGGGTTTTACTTCCGCCCCCTGATTCTCCTCCTGTGGAGCTGGGGGGGAAGGAGTGAGTGAGTGTCTGTGTGGTGCTTAGTTGCCAGCTGGGCCTAAACCACAGCAGTTTTGAAGTCCAAGGAACTAATTCTACACAGGGAATTTGCCTTGCTAGACTTTATTTTAAAAATAAATAAATAATATAAAAAAAGAAGAAATAAATGAAGTCCACTCCCAAGGACTTGTATGTCTTTGAGTGATAGGTCTGGGTTGTTAGTTGTGCTGAATTCCAGGCCTGAAGTCAGTCCATGCAGGACTTGCAGATTCTGGGGCCTCCAGCTGTTCTTTGAATAGAGAATCAAAAAGAAAAAGCACCTCTGGTATTTCAAACTGGTTTCCTTTCTTCTCTAGTTATAGGCTTAAATTTTCATGATTTAAACTCCTTTAAGGGACTAGTGTGACTGTAATATTTGAGTAGCTTATAGGTAATAAAAAGCTTAAGAGTCTAAAATGGCATATCTCCTTATAAAAAGAGCATTCATGTGTTTTTAAAAAGCTTTGCAGAATTCTGCTAATGAACTTCCTAGAGACAAACGTTCAGAATAGCAAAGGGCAACCAGGAGTCTACAGAATTTGGGCCGCTTCCTGTCCATGAGGGTTTTGCAGTGCAGCTTTAAAGGGGCTGGAGAAAGGAGCAGGAGCATCCACCATGGATCTTATACCACATTGGGCATCTCCATGTGAAAATGGACCCAGCTGCAGCTTCTGGGCACACACCAAGTAAAACTGTGTACGTTTCACTCATAGCAAAAAAAGAAATACCAGCAGGTTAATAGGGATCTGCTGCATGAGTCTGAGTCATGTGGTGGGGAAGAATAAGAAAATGCAGGTTTGGAAGTGGTGCCTTATCAGTGCGAGACAGGAACAAAGAGGGAGATGTTAAAAAGTCCAACTGACCCCACCAGCCCTTAAACAGAGCTGAAGAGTAAAATAAAATTAATAAATTCAAAATTAGTACTGAAGCCCTAGTCCTCTAGTCAAAGGTCAGGAATAGACAGGGGAAACACAGAAAATATTGTTCTCATGCACAGAACATGAGAGATGTGGCAGAGCAGAGGAGCTTGACTTGTTAGAGGGTGTTTTACCTAGGTAGGGAGAGGCAATTTTTGTAAGAGTGGGAAATGGCTCCAAATACTCTACAAAAATGTGAGACAAAACCGTTTAGAAGTGATACATCCCCTTAAGGTTAAAACCTCTTCCCTTATGGGTATCAGCAAACTTTCTAAATGCAAAAAAAAATTATATTTAGCTTTTATTTTAGAAATGAAGGAAACTGAAGCATGGAACCCCTTGACTGGAGGCTCTGTATCCAAGGTCTCGGATGCTCAGAACACAAGGTTCTCTGGCTGCATCTCTGCTCACTTGTGAACAGGCAGCCTCACAGTTTTACCCACCAGTCACATTCCTGTGGAGGCACCCATCATGTAAAACCTTCTTTTCCTCTCCTTTGCTCCTGTGCAGAAGCAATCAGGTGCCTAAAGTTTCCTGTTGCAGCCTCTCAGGAAAAAAACTTTACTTTTTGACTTTGAATTCCTGTGCTATCTATTTATGGAAGGCCTTTTTGGGAAGGAGTTAATGATCTTAATGCCTGTGAATCACACGGCTTGGTCAGAAAGGCCACTTACAGATGTCTGAGGAACACTTACATATTCCTTAAATAATCCTGTGGATTTATTTTATTTTTTTTCCTCCTGGCTTCTGTAAAGAGCCCTGCCAGCATCTATGTAATTAATGACATTTTCCTGCTGATTGGACTCTAAACAATTACTGCATCTTCTGATTCCTAATAGCTGGGCTGCTAAGAACAGAAGAGGCTCTGTTAGGAGACAGGGACCCAACTGAGGGTGTCACAGTTGATGTCAGCTAATGCCCTCTCAAGTGTGCACCAGGAGTTCACCTGCATATGTCTAATTAATCACAGTGTGAGGCTCCTGCAGCATGGGGTTGGTGTTAATCAGGCCAGGCTGGGGACCAGCATGCTGCCCTAGGCTGCACATGGTGATGGGAAGGATTTCTCAGCGGCAGAGAGGCAGATGCTCATCTATTTATTAGCAACAAGTTCATCACTCTGCCCTCCCTTCCCCATTTCCTGGTGCAGATGAACTAAGAGACAAAAGGCTGCTTCTGACAGCTTTCTGGGCAGCTATTGTAGCCAAAAAAAAGTCTCTGTGACAACGTTTTTGTTCTTCCAGAAAAAATGGATGTGGTCCTTCCTCTTCTTGTAACAACAAAACAAAATACTGCCAGCAGGCTGGTGTTTCTGAGAAGCACTGCAATAATGACTGGGAAAATGAAGCCCAGCTCTTGTGAGCAATTTTGTGTGTTAAATAACCAGAACAGCAAGATGTCGAGGCTATTAGGACAAACACACATTTTGTGTTGGTAAGAGGATATGAAATCAAAATAGAGAAATGTTACTTTTGCTATGTTTGGATGCTCATCAGCAAACCCCACCACCTCTGCTCCGGCCCAAAGATGGACCTTGTTTGAATCCCCAACTCAGCTGGTTTGAAGGAACGACGATGAAGAAGAGAAGCTCAGCTCAATTCTTACAGCTGTTGCTTACTCTTCTGGGTGACTCACCTATACATCTCTCTCATCCCTTCCTTGGTTCTTCAGATCCTCCTGACACCTCTCCTCAGGTACTAGTCCTCCTCCTTGGTCCATGGTTCTCTTTGGTTTCAGTCCTGTAGTAACAAAATATTGTGTGAAGGGCAGGAAGAACAGAGCAAAGAGAAGAGAGGCTGTTAGTTGGGAATTTGCCTTTGGTCCACAGTAGCCCAAATTTGTTAGCACTCAAGATATGCTTTGAAGTTGCTGTTTTCTCTGTATTCTGTAGGGAGAAGGATCTATATGTGAAACCTGGATGATATTTCTTAGGAGGTTTATATTATGATCTTAAGTCACTCTATCATAATTTTGTTTAATAAATACATATATTCCTAGTGGCACAGATATAGTCCTGTGCCACCAGATACTGGAATAAGAGTGATGGGAGCCATCTAAGCATATTAGAAAGGAAGTCTGGAGGGGACTTGATGTGAATCTGTTGCTTTTGGTTGGATTTCATGTGATCCGCAAACTGCTTTGAATTAAAGGATGGAGTAGCTCATTAATCCTAAAAGAGCTCACAGCTATTATAAGGTTGGTTAATATTGGTGTTCCCAGCATTGTCAGTGTACTCCTTCTTGTGCCTTGATGCTTAATTAGCAATGGGTTTTATTTTTCAGAGTCCTTTTTTCGCATATGTTGTAATATTTTCCTAAACCTTTCACTCTTGAATTAACATTTGGGTGTGGAGGACGCTTTCTGTTTTTTCTTTTCATTCCTGTGGTAACGTTCTGTTGCACAGCTCCCTTCTGCATATTTCATTAAAAAATAACATTTAACCACTTTCTTCCAGCTGAGACTCATCACTGCAAAATCGATCCTGTTTACTACCACAATCAAGTTCCTTTATTCCTCTGATGATAGCAGTTTACGGACATATCAAGTGCCAGCCTGTGCATTGAGGCTTTGCCACAATACAGGTGGCTCTGTGCTTTATTTCAGAGATCATCTGGCTTCACGAAGCTGAGTGCTCAGAGGGTCTTGTTGATGTGTATTGAGGGTCTTGTTGAGTTGAATGGGAAGAGGAGTTTCCTCTAGAGATGCTCTGGAAAGAAAATTAGCTAGGGCTGGAAAACAAATGGGGATTTCTTGTAGTTTATTGCTTTATTAGCTTCCTGTTGTCAAATATTTTGATTTCTCTTATTCCTCTAAAGGCTCAATTCTGCTTTTAATTAAGAAGTGAATAAGGTGCATTACCTAATCAGGCTAAAGCTCATGTTCCCAAAAGGAGCATCTAATCCATTAAGCTTCTCTGCCATGTAAACGCTTTCCTTTTCCTCCTTAGCACTGGCAGGTATTTTTGTTTGTTCTCCTGTCAGGTTAGGTCTTCAGTCTCTTTTGCTTCTCATTTTTTGGGGATCTCCTTTAATTTGTCATTGCATTTTTTCCCCCTCTTTTTTTTCCTTTTTATCTTCAAATATGACTTTAATCTATGATCCCTGGAGACCCCCTGCTGGGGGAACAAGAAGAAAGTATTTGAAGTGTTATATTGCTCATTACTGAAGTTGAATTGTCTGCTAATTAGAGGACAGGATTATTTTATGGCTACTGGGGAATAACCATAAAGGTGGTGGGTTTTTCTTCCCCCACTTATTCTGCATCTCTACAGTAGCAACTGCTTTGATTTCCATATGGTTCTTCCTCTTATGTCCCATGATGTGCAGATCTCTGTGCTCCCATTCAGTGCTGGAGGAGCTCTGCTGGCCAAATCAAAGTACTTGTGTAACAACATGAGGGCTATTTAAAAACAATCATATTGCAGTTATGCAGTTCCTTGTGCTGCAGTATAATCTGTCCTCTGTGGCTGGAATGCACGTGCTCTTTGTCTGGCTTTGGCTGCTCAAATGAGCTCTCTGTGCTTTCTGTTAAAATGTTAATGGGATAAAAGATGGGAACTGCAAGTCACGTGGAAAAAGAATTAGGCATGAGATGATGAAAAACTACTCTGATTTTGGCTGTGTTTTGAAATAAATTGTGACTCCAACTTCTATGGAATAGGACTGGGTGTGTATTTGAAGATGTCTAACAGATAGGACCTTTAGGATATATTATAGGAAGATGTCAGTAGTAATTTATTTATGTAAGTAGCTGTTTTTCCTAAGGACTGATGTCAGCAGTAGCCTGTGGTTTCCTCTATAAACTTGCACAGGGGAGGAGGGAAAGCGAGGAGAAAGCCTGAACTGATAAGAAAATACTTTGGTTTTATTGATAGGGAGCGAAGATCCATCTAACAGCGAGGGCCTGTGAAGACTGGAGAACGTGCCATGTATTTTTAACATCATCAGCTTCTCCTGCATAAATAGAGAACTTTGTCAGTATTCCCTAGGGGATGAGATGGCACAGAGCAAGTGCAAATTGCAGGAATTTTTTTAGCAAAGAGCTGTTAGGATGAAAATGTCTGTGGCATTGAGCTTTGGAAAAAAACTTACGGCAGGACCTTGTCCAAAGTGTAGGGCTGTCCTGCAAGGAGCTTGTGTATCTCATCAGGCACTGGAGGAAGGTCCCTGTAAGAGCCAGCTTTGCTTTTCTCCCTCTGATGCCTTATGCTCCCTGTGCTCAGCTAGTTTTGTGGTGGGAGGTCTCTGACTGCTTTAAGGGTGAGGCTTTTTCAGGAGTACTAGTGAAAATAGTTCCTCATCTCTGACTCTTTCAGGGCTGTTAATCTTTGGTATAAACTTCAGACAGTCATAAATACATTTCTTCTTAACATTATGGGCTAGCTGCCACAAATCAAATTCTCAGTTAAATGTACAAATCTAATGCTTGGCCTAGAAATTTTTAGGGTGAGGAGGGAATAAAAATACGTACACACAGATGTATGTTCACAGATGTGCATATGGGCACATATACATACAATTTCTACTTTTATGTTGCTGCAGCACCCTAAATGTATTTGAACAGTTTCAGTAACCAAATTTAAGACATAAAGGTTACCAGTTATGCTGCAAGAGAAGCAGTAGTTTTCCAGATTGAAGGTTCCTCTGTGATTATAAATGCTCCTCTTGCACCTGCTTTCCACCGATAAGGGATAGGAGTAACAAATTCTGCGAAGATTGCTTTTCCCCGGCCAGGTAGTTGTGTCGATGGAAGAGCACAAGCTTTGGTAGAATCAGAGAATACTTTCGTCTGGAAGAGACCTTCAAGATCATCAAGTCCAACCTTACTCCTAGTCCTATCAAAACCACTAAATCATGTCCCTAAGCACAACATCTAACCGCCTCTTAAACCAGGGAGGGTGACTCCACCACCTCCCTGGGCAGGCCATCCCAATGCCTGACAACCCTTTCTGTAAAGAAATGCTTCCTAATATCCAGCCTGAATCTCCCCTGGTTCAACTTCAGGCCATTTCCTCTTGTT